>WNWK01047432.1:0-13934 GCA_009830355.1 Cherax destructor | reverse complement strand
AAAATAAGAAAGGACCGGGAAACTTTCCCCAAATTAAAACAACATAAATATAGCATTAGAACTGGACAAGATTCTAATGCTCTATTATTCATGAGAGATTTTAACCATCCAATTGATTTTCAAAATGCTGAGAAGGTTGTATCAAGCAAGTCCATGGTTGAGAGGAATATAATAGAATCATGTTTCATTAAAAGCAGTTTTGAAAATAATATGAATATTTCTTTTTGGTTTATATAAATTGGATTCATTTATAATTAATAAAATTTGGGAAGAATTTAATTATAAATTGGACTAATCTTAATTCTTGGGAAGAGTTTCAGATCCTTTCTTATTTTCCTCTTCACAGAGTCGTGCGATGTTACGCTACTGTGAGGTGTAGTCTTTGTTAGTGTGATGTGACTGTGAGGTGTAGTCTCGCCCCTTATATAAGCCCTTCTTGTCATGTTTCCTGTTATAGTTCTGATAATGTGAGTAGTCACGAAAGCGCTTGGAATTCTTCTATTTTTCATAGTGGTTTCTTGCATTATATATATATATATATATATATATATATATATATATATATATATATATATATATATATATATATATATATATATATATATATATATATATATATTTATTTATTTAATATTTATTTACACATCGGCCGTTTCCCACCAAGGCATGGTGGTCCGAAGAAGAGAAACTTTCATCATCATTCACTCCATCACCGTCTTGCCAGAGGCATGCTAACACTACAGTTACAAAACTGCAAAATTAACACTCCTTCAGAGTGCCGGCATTGTACTTCCCATCTCCAGGAATCAAATCCGGACTGCCCGTTTCCCTGAATCCCTTCATAAATGTTACCTTGCTTACACTCCAACAGCACGTCAAGTCCTAAAATCCATTTGTCTCCATTTGCTCCTCTCTAACACGTTCACGCACTCTTGCTGGAACTCCAAGCCCCTCGCACACAAAACCTTCTTTACCCCCTCCCTCCAACCTTTCCTAGGCCGACCCCTAACCCGCCTTCCCTCCATTACAGATTTATTCACTCTCGAAGACATTCTATTTCGTTCCACCCTCTCTACATGTCCAAACCATCTCAATAACCCCTTTTCAGCCATCTGGATAATAGTTTGGGTAATCCAGCACCTCCTCCTAATCTCCAAACTATGGATTCTCTGCATTATATTCACACCACACATTCACAACCAATGCTTCACACCCATACAAAAGCGTTGGTATAACTATTCTCTCATACATTCCTCTTTTTGCTTTCATGGATAAAGATCTTTGTCTCCACAGACTCCTCAGTGCACCACTCATCTTTTTTCCCTCGTCAATTCTATGATTCACCTCATCTTTCATAGACCCATCTGCTGACACAACCAATCCCAAATATCTGAATACATTCACCTCCTCCAGATCACTTTTTAGTTGTAGCTACAGTGAGAGTAAAAGGTAGATGGGATACAAGGAAAATAGAAGCAGCAAGTAAGAGAGAGGTGAAGGTTTATAAACTAAAAGAGGAGGTAGTTAGGGTAAGATATAAACAACTATTGAAGGATAGATGGGCTAGTGAGAGTATAGGCAATGGGGTCGAAGATGTATGGGGTAGGTTTAGGAATGTAGTGACAGTGTTCAACAGAAGTTTGTTGTTACAGGAAAGTGGGTGCGGGAGGGAAGAAGAGCGATTGGTGGAATGATGATGTAAAGAGAATAGAAAGGGAGAAAAAGTTACCATATGAGAGGTTGTTACAAAGTAGAAGTGATGCAAGGAGGGAAGAGTATATGGAGAGAAAAAGAAAGGTTAAGAGAGTGGTGAAGCAATGTAAAAATAAAGAAAATGAGAGAGTGGGTGAGATGTTATCAACAAATTTTGTTGAAAATAAGAAAAAAAACAAATTAGTGAGAATAATAAGTTGAGGAAGCCTAGGGAACGAATGGATTTGACATTTAAAAATAGAAGAGGAGAGTCATTAAATGGAGAGTTAGAAGTGTCGGGAAGGTGAAGGGAAATATGAAGATAGGAAAGGAGGAATAACATCTTGTAGGAGTGAAGAAGAGCCAGTTCTGAGTGTGGGAGAAGTTCGTGAGGCAGAGGGTAGATAAAAGGGAGTAAGGCAGCTGGGTTTGATGGGATAAAGATAGAAATGTTAAAAGCAGGTGGGGATATAGTTTTGCAGTGGTTGGTGCTATTATTTAATAAATGTATGGAAGAGGGTAAGGTACCTAGGGATTGGAAAAGAGCGTGCATAGTTCATTTGTATAAAGGCAAAGGGGACAAAAGAGAGTGCAAAAAATATAGGGGAATAAGTCTGTTGACTATACCTGGTAAAGTGTATGGTAGAGTTATTATTTAACGAATTAACTGTAAGACGGAGAGTAGAACAGCAGATGAACAAGGTGGCTTTAGGAAAGGTAGGGGGTGTGTAGACCAAGTATTTGCAGTAAAACATATAGGTGAACAGTATTTGGATAAGGGTAAAGAGGTTTTTGTGGCATTTATGGATTTGGAAAAGGCGTATAATAGGGTGGATATGGGGACAATGTGGCAGATGTTGCAGGTGTATGGAATAGGAGGTAGGTTACTGAAAGCAGTGAAGAGCTTTTATGAGGATAGTGAGGCTCAGGTTAGAGTGTGTGGGAGAGAGGGAGATTTTTCCCGGTAAAAGTAGGCCTTAGACAGGGATGTGTGATGTCACCGTGGTTGTTCAATATATTTATAGATGGGGTTGTATATATATATATATATATATATATATATATATATATATATATATATATATATATATATATATAATATCGTGCCGATTAGGTAAAACTTGCGATTTTGGCTTAAATAGCAACGCTCACCTTGCCATATAAGACAAGTGAAAATTTGTGTATGCAATAATTTCGCCAAAATCATTCTGAACATAACGAAAAATATATTTCATTGTGTTTGTTTATTATTAAATTAATGTTAACGTATCTAAAATATATTTAGTTGGGTTAGGCTAATTAAATTGCGCTTGTTGTAATAAGGTTAGGTAGGTTTCAAAGTTTCTCTTGGTACAAAATTATAAATTCTTACATTAACATAAATGAAAAAATATATCTTTAAACGTAAAGAGAAAATTTTAGAAAGGACTTAATTTTAGATGAGTTCTAGCTAATTACGTTTACCTAATCGGCACGACATATATATATATATATATGTCGTTGCCGATTAGGTAAAACTGGTCAATTAGCAGAACTCATCTAAAAGTTAAGTCCTTTCTCAAATTTTCTCTTATACTTTAAGATACATTTTTTCATTTACGTTAATGTATGAATTTATAATTTTGTACCAAGAAAACTTTGAGAACCTACCTAACTTATTACAACAAGCGCAATTTAATCCTAACCCAACTAAATATATTAGATACGTTAACATTAATTTAATAATAGAGCAAACACAATGAAATATATTTTTCGTTATGTTCAGAATGATTTGGCAAATTATTGCATACACAAATTTTCACTTGTTGTATATGGCAAGCGTTGCATTAAGCAAAATCAGACCAATCGGCACACTTATATATATATATATATATATATATATATATATATATATATATATATATATATATATATATATATATATATATATATATATATATATATATATATAATGAGGTGAGTGGTTCGGACATGTAGAGAGATTGGAACAAACAAGAATGACTTCGAGAGTGTATAAATCTGTAGTGGAGTAAAGGCGGGTAGGGGTTGGCCTAGGAAAGGTTTGAGGGAGGGGTAAAGGAGGTTTTGTGAGCGAGGGGTTGGACTTTCAGCAAGCATGCGTGAGCGTATTTGATAGGAGTGAATGGAGACAAATTATTTTATACTTGACGTGCTGTTGGAGTGTGAGCAGAGTAACATTTATAATGGGATTCAGGAAAACCGGCAGGCCGGACTTGAGTCCTGGAGATGGGAAGTACATTGTTGTCTGCACTTTGAAGGAGTGGTGGGAAACGGCCGATGTGGTAATAAATATATATATATATATATATATATATATATATATATATATATATATATATATATATATATATATATATATATATACGTGTATTTGCAGCGATGCGCAAGCCGACCAATATGGTCTACATGGTCTTAACTGTTCTAAAACCAAGGGTTGGCATGCAAGACACAATGAGGTCAACGACATCATAAAGAGAACCCTTGCTACAGCTGGATGCCCAGCCGAGAGAGCCTCGATCACTAGCAGCCAACAACGCCCACAACCCAGCAAACCGCCCCGACGGGATCACCATCTATCTTTGGAAGAATGGCAAGCTCTTAGCATGGGATTATACCTGTGTGTCGACACTGGCTGACACCTACATCCATCACAGTGTCGGGCGACAGGGAGGAGCTGCTGACCACAGAGAGGAGTACAAGATCAGCAAGTACAGGGGCATAAAACCAACAGTATCAATCAGAGACCTTGGGAGCGTGGGGAAAAAATGCAACACGTTTCCTTAAGAACTGGGTTCCAGACTCATCGACACCACCAGGGACCCAAGGGCAGCCACGTTCATGTTCCAGCGTCTCAGCGTGGTTATCCAGAGGGAAACGCATGCTGCATACCCTGGCTCGCGTCCGGCTTCGGAGGAACTGGAGGAGATTCATAATCTTTGACATATTGTACCATTGTATTCATGTTTGTGTTTTCTATAAATGTATTCTGTCTATTAATAAAGCATTTATATGCAAAAAAAAATATATATATATATATATATATATATATATATATATATATATATATATATATATATATATATATATATATATATATATATATATATATACATATATATATATATATGTTTTATATATATATATATATATATATATATATATATATATATATATATATATACATACATACATATATACATATATATATATATATACATACATACATACATACATATATATGTGTGTGTGTGTGTGTGTGTCCCATTATTTTAGAGAGTAGGGGCTACTCCGTAAATTCGCAAGATCTTGCTGGAAAATGCCTTCTCCATCAGAAAAGTCTCTGTCCACAATGGGAAACAAATGAGTTGCCTGAATTGCCTTTTATTTGTCACTGTTCATCGATCCCTCAACAATAACAAGCCGTCCAGGGCCTTTAGCAGTAAAACTACTAAAAAACATCTTTTTAGGTGGGTGTTTTGGAGCTTGTTGAATGTGTCCATTTCGAAGAGGTTCGCCTTTGCTCCATCTGACTACCACTGATCTGTTCCCATGTATTTCAAAATGAGCCTCATCTGAAAATTTAGCTTTTATCCATTCATCTGTCATCCATCCCATATGATCGACTGCCCACTACAGCAGTTTTTAATTCTTAGCAGCAGTCAATAATTGTTTCTTTATTGGCTTTCTGGCAGTTCTGCCAACTTCAAGAAACCTTCATCGAGCATATGGAGAATTAACATTTATGCCAGCTGAAGCCAAATCTCTTAGTAGATCTTTAGTAGTTTTCTTGGGATCCTTCAAACTATTTTTTATGATAATCTTGTCATCATGAGATGTTGTTTTGCATTTTTTCACATTTTCCTCGACTCAGTGCTCCACAATCACTAGTGTCGTCAGCTCTCTTCAGAATCCGACCAACAGTTGACTTATCATCATCATCATTTTGACCAGAGCTTTGGTAAGATGGGGAAGGAAGAAGGATAGGTAAGGATGGAAATTGGGTAAAATAGGGTGTGTGTGTGGAGGAAGGATAAAAAAGGTAAGTGGCCCAACCACTTTGGTGCATAATATATGTGTTTAGTGTTAAATCAAGGTAATATATCAAAAGGGGCATAACATTTGCCCAACAGTGTCACACAGGTATAACAGAGTTATAGGTGCATGACTGTATCGGCAAAGGGTATACTAAGTGCAATTTTTTTTTTTTTTTTTTTTTTTAATTGCTGAACGTAAATTAAAGGACGATAGCAAGGCGAGTGATGGTTATAAAAACTGCTATCTAGAGATGCTGGCCGGCGTGCTTTGCAAAGGTGGTGTCCAACATTTGTATTATTGGCACTGTTACGTAAATGGATGTAATAGCTGTGAAGTAAAAACAGGAATCACCAGAACTTGGGTTAGAAGTGATATCAATAGACATAGAAAGGTTCTGGAGTTACCCAATCATCTGGATCCTCTGGAAGGTCACTCAAGATCTTGGGGCGTTGAAAATCATCCTTATGTATATATCTTCTCACTCGCTGATGGAGGGTCATCCTTTGAGTTCTATGAGGAGCTGCATTAATAACGTAGTCTGTGGTATTGACAAAAAAGGTAGGATGTTCTCTGTCTGGGAGATACAAATCCTGCATGGTATACAACTGCCTTTTCTTCAACTGATCAAGCCGAACATTCATTGCAACAATGTCTTGTTGAACGTGTAGATCAGCCATTCGAATTCTATCTCTTCTCCTGAGCCTGTAATAAAACGGAGTGCTTTGTTCTGAACTCGTTGTAGTTGAAGCATGTTTGTTTTTGTTGTTAATGACAAAGGCACACACGGATATTCAAGTAAGGGTCTTATCATCATCTTATACAGGTGTTTTTTCACGTGAGATGGAGCTGATTGAAATCTGAATAGAGTGGCAAGTCGAGCTTTAGCTAAATTTATCTTTTTGGTGACATGGGAAGTGGAGTGAAGTATCCTGTCTATCTCATAACCCAGTATCTTATTAGGATTATGAATGGCTATAGGTATATCTCTGATGGAGATACCCCCTTTATCTTCAATGGTGGAGGAAAAACAGCCAATTGTACTGATAAGAACTTTGTCTGGGTTAGTAGTAATACGCCATTTCCTCTCCCAGTTCGCTGTTCTACGTAATTCTGTATTCATTTTTTCTATGACCCTCTCATATTTATATTTACCTGTAACAGGAGTGGACGAAACTACATGAATTACATCATCAGCAAATTGGCTAATAATTGTATCATTATACTCCGGTTGAGGTAGATCATTGACATAAATATTGAATAATATTGGGCTAAGACACGAGCCCTGAGGTACACCAGCTGTCGGTATAAACGGTTCAGCTGTCTTACCACTAAAGAAAGGGAAAAATTTTCTACTGGAGAGGAAGTTGTATATAAAGCGAAGGAAGGTCCAGTTGTGTTCAGGAAGGTCAATCAGTTTGAAAATGAGGCCATCATGCCATAAGCTGTCAAAGGCTTTATGAACATCTCTGGTGGCAATAAGGGCAAGATTGCCTTGTTTCCGCAAGCTGGCAACAGCATCGTAAATGATATTTATGGCATGTTGGGTCCCTCTATGAGTGCACATGTTGGGTCCTCTATGAGTGCACATGTTGGGTCCTCTATGAGTGCACATGTTGGGTCCTCTTGAGTGCACATGTTGGGTCCTCTTGAGTGCACATGTTGGTCCTCTTGAGTGCACATGTTGGGTCCTCTGTGAGTGCACATGTTGGGTCCTCTATGAGTGCACATGTTGGGTCCTCTTGAGTGCACATGTTGGGTCCTCTATGAGTGACATGTTGGGTCCTCTTGAGTGCACATGTTGGGTCCTCTAGAGTGCACATGTTGGGTCCTATGAGTGCACATGTTGGTCTCTTGAGTGACATGGCCTCTTGAGTGCACATGTTGGGTCCCTCTTGAGTGCACATGTTTCTTAGTGAAGTGTAAGTTGCCATGTCTGGGTCTATAGTGCATGTTGCCTAGTGCACATGTTGGGATGTCCTTGCAGAGTGCACATGTTGACCAGAGTTTCCTCTTATGCAATTCCTATGGTAAGTTGGGTCTTGCTCTGACAGTTATCCTGAGTGCACATGTTGGGTCCCTCTATGAGTGCACATGTTGGGTCCCTCTGAGTGCACATGTTGGGTCCCCTATGAGTGCACATGTTGGGTCCCTCTATGAGTGCGCATGTTGGGTCCCTCTATGAGTGCACATGTTGGGTACCCTCTATGAGTGCACATGTTGGGTCCCTCTATGAGTGCCATGTTGGGTCCCTCTTGAGTGCACATGTTGGGTCCCTCTATGAGTGCATATGTTGGGTACCTCTATGAGTGCACATGTTGGGTCCTCTGTGAGTGCACATGTTGGGTCCTCTATGAGTCAATGTTGGGCCCTCTGTGAGTGCGGAAACCAAACTGTTTCTCAGTAAAAGGTGATTGTATTCCATGTAATAATTTAGTCTATTAGCAATAATCTTCTCAAGGACTTTACCCGTGACCTCTAATAACGAAATAGGTCTATAATTATCAGGTTTATGGACATCTTTATTTGGTTTTGGAATAAAAATCATCTTCGCTGTTTTAAGAGCAATTGGAAAATGTCCGGTGGCCAGAATGGCATTAAAGATGTTGACCAGAGTTTCTTTACAATTCCTAGGTAAGTATTTTACTTGCTTGACAGTTATTCCTGATAAACCCGGTGCTTTGTTCCGCATTTTACCTATAACTTGACACATTTCTCTGAGGGAGATTGGTCTAGTGAGAGGATGATCCTCTTCAAGAGAAGATATATCAATCAGCGGGAGCGGTTGGAGATCATGTAGGTTGTCATCTCTCCATGTATTGACCTCTTGATAGTGGATATTATTGAATCTTCTACTCGTATTGTGGGTGAGAATTTTCTCCCACACCTCACCCATTAAATTAACTTGGTCTTGTGGATCTTCTAATTTTATGGTTATTTCTTCATCATCTTCGTCAGTAAAAATGTATGTAAGGTAGTTAGCAGCCTTATGTTTAGCCCTAAAAGCTAACGAATTTTGCTCCAAAACTTTTCCGGTTGACGTTTATACTGGTTTGCTTGTTGAACAAGATGTTTCCACAATTCGTTCTTATGTTGGGAAATCAAAGTAATTAGTTCTCTCCTCAACATCTGCAGTACAGCCCGCGTTGGCTGACTTGTGAGGAGATGCCTGTTACATTCAGTTTGATAATTCCTCATGCAGTCACGTATTTCGGAAGTAGGTTTATATTGCTGGTATATTTTTGATGTTGTTGTTTGACAAGTTGCATGTGTTGCCTCTAGTATACGATCATGCAAAGAGTGTAATGCGTCATCGATTTTATCGAGAGGCTGGCCATCAAGTGAGATGGTATCATCATGGCCCAGGTATTCTCTGAATGGGTCAAATCCCAGAGAGTTTAAGTTAATTTTTGGAGGAGTGGGAATCCTAAACGGTGATGCCTGCAGAGTGATGATAACTGGGATGTGATCGGAACCCACATCGCCACCAGGGGAGACCCTGCAGTGGTAGAGGTCACAATCTCTATTGGTCAAGACTATGTCAGGTGTCCCTGGTCGGTGGCCTACAAATGTCTTAAAAAAGGGACCTTGAAAGGAGAGGTGTCGTGCTGACATGATATTAAATAACTGCTTTCCTTTAAGTCACCTCGTTGATTTCCGACTCCACAGTTGAAAAGTGCAGGATGATGGGCATTAAAATCACCAGCTAGGAGAGTGGGAACATTTCTACTAAGTAACCCATGCAGAGGGATAGAGGCTATATATGACTGCCGAGGAGGGAAATAGGCAGTTGCAACTATTAACGGACCATATGAGGTCGTTAGTTCCACAGCAAGAATGTTGTCCTCATCAAAATGAATGGGGCGAAAGACATGCCCTATTTTAACTAGGATGGCCACTCCACTGAAGGGCCCTCTCGATTTCTCTATAGTATAATACCCACGTAACTTAATATGTTGGTCTTCCCTTGCAGCTGTCTCATTAAGGAGGATGATATCAGGGTTATGGTTACACAATTCAACCTCAAGGAGGAAACGGTTATTAAAGAAATGTTTTATATTAACTTGAACAATTTTTATTCCCATTATTGCTTCTTGTTCGCTTTTGTTGGAGTCTTTAGGAAGGTTCCAGTACTACGAGTGCTTCGTCTTTCCCTGCCCATACTCTCCCTACTTGATTCATCAGAGAAAGAAGAGTAGTTTTGAGTAGTTTGTTGCGTATCGACCACGTCTAAGTCTTCACTGCAGTTGGAGACATCTAAAGAATCATTAGAGTCTTCTGATTGAAGAGGTGTGGTACATCCATGTACTGGCCTCAACGATTCTCCCAGAGGGGGAGACATTGGTTGCTCCAAATGAGAGTTCGTCTAATCCATAGAATTATTACGTGAAGGCATTTGTATTACAGGGTCAGCTTCAGTAGCGGTATTTTGAGCACCATTGTCTGGTGCAGGTTCATTGGTAGTTAATACTGGAGCACCTGGCGTTGAAACAGGTTCTGTCAATACATTAGTAGTGGAAGTGAAGGAAGGTTGCTCATGTATGGGAATAGTGGAGGGCACATACGTCCTATCTTGAGGAGGTTGATCCATAATCAACTGTACATTATGTGGAATACGTATGGGAGGAAACCCATTTTCCACTAACAAGTCATTGAATATGGAGGAACAGAGTTTAACATTGTTTCCAGCAATCTCCTTGGCCAGCATGAACAGAAGAGGACCTCTCTCTGCCTCAGAGGATCCAGGAGATTTAGGTAGTGGTGCTGACTCTGGAACTTGGGACACAATAGGGGAAGACTGGGGCGCTGCAGGAGGGACAGTATTCCAAACATTGGCACTGGCAGAGGTGGCTGGAGGAGGCCCACCATATCCAGGGAGGTTTGGAAATGATGCTTGAGACATTGTTGGAGGTGCTTGAGTAGTGGGTTTTGCAGAAGTTGCCTGTTTCTTGGCCTCTAGAATTTTCTGAATTGCATCTTTCCTAGCAGGACAGTTTGGGGAAACAGCATGATGTTTCCCGTGGCAAATGACACACTTGGGGTTATTTTTATTATCACAAACTTTGAAAAGATGCTCACCAGAGCATATACTGCAAACAGGTGTTTGTTTGCTACATTTATTTGAAGTATGTCCAAACTCATAGCATTTAAAACATTGCATAACATGGACATATCTCTCCAGAGATATTTGATCAGGAGGGCATCTGGTACCAGAGTATTTAAATCCATGTTGACACAAGAATTTAGCTTCATCTGGAGTTTGCAGGATCAATTTAAGTGAGAAGCGATTGCTGGAAGGCTGCGAAAATTTGTATGCCTTAAGCACTGTAATTTCTGGGTTATCGGTATTTAGATCTGCAATAAGTTGTTCTGGAGAGCAGTCCGCAAAAACTACTTATCCTTGCAACAAAGACAGTCCTTTGAGCCTGATAACTCTCAGGAGGAATGGGGATAACTCCCAGAGTCTGTAATTTCTCAAGAACATCAGGTTTAAGCAATTGAAGTAATTCTTCCTCAGAAGAGAGGAGCAGAACTGCACCAGAGCTGGTCTTAAAAAGATCAACCGGTGCAACCGTGGAATTGGAGCAAATACATTGCAGAATTTCCCTATTAGATTTCAGGTTGTCTGGAACCCGTATCCTTACTCGTATGCGTGTCATGATGCCTGGGAAGGTACATCAGACACATCAACATTACCTTAAAAAAAAGTAAAACTTTCCTGCGAGTGAGACCTAGACATCCTAAATCAGCTGACTTATGAAGGTCAGCCCCTAACGACAGCCTACCCTCGAGCAGTGAGGGGGATAGCCTACCCTCGAGCAGTGAGGGGGACAGCCTACCCTCGAGCAGTGAGGGGGACAGCCTACCCTCGAGCAGTGAGGGGGACAGGGCCCAAGACAGAGATCGACCGGATTTTAAAACACCACACGGGCTACCGGATGGTCAAAATGTCTTGTGTTAACTCGCCAAAGGCGAAGTTGCCGAAAAAGAAGAAGATAGGAAAGTCAGAAGGATAGCAGTGTAAAAAGTGTGTGTGTATGGGCCAGTGTAAATGTTCAGGTGGGGTAAGGATGGGGGAGGATGGGGGGATGGGAGGAGAGGGGGGAACAAGCAAGCTTATCACCGCCTTACCCTCTTGAAGGGATGGGGCTCGAAGTGACAGCAAGCAAGTTTTCCTCTCAGCTCTGGTCGAGAATTACTCAGGATAACCCAAAAACAGCTTGGGAATCAGTGTTCAGAGCAGCAGCGCAGACGACGACCTCTCTCGACGGCGGCAGCGTGAAGACTCCCTATCTGTATTGTATCTGTATCTGTATCGTATATCAACTGAGAGATAATGTTTGTAAATAATTTCGCCCGTTTGCTGGCATGCAAGACACAATGAAGTCAACGACATCATAAAGAGAACCTTTGCTACAGCTGGATGCCCAGCCGAGAGAGAGCCCCGATCACTAGCAGCCAACAATACCCACAACCCAGCAAACCACCCCGATGGGATCACCATCTATCCTTGGAAGAATGGCAAGCTTTTAGCATGGGACTATACCTGTGTGTCGACACTGGCTGACACCTACATCCATCACAGTGTCGGGCGACAGGAAAGAGCTCCTTACCACAGGGAGAAGTACAAGATCGGCAAGTACAGGGACATAAGCCAACAGTATCAATTTGTCCCAGTGGGATCAGAGACCTTGGGATCATGGGGAAAAAATGCAACACGTTACCTTAAAGAACTGGGTTCCAGACTAATCGACACCACCAGGGACCCAAGGGCAGCCACTTTCATGTTCCAGCGCCTCAGCGTGGCCATCCAGAGAGGAAATGCATGCTGCGTACAGGGCTCGCATCCGGCTTTGGAGGAACTGGAGGAGGTTCATAATCTTTGATATATTGTACCAATGTATTCATGTTCATGTTTGTGTTTTGTGTCAATGTATTCTGTCTATTAATAAAGTATACACATATAAGGGGTGGTAGGAGAAGAAAATATTCAAACAGCTCCGGGGAGAACCTCGAGTTTTCCCTGAGGTACGTTTATTGTCTTCTATGAGAATGAGGGTTCCCAGTAATGTTCTAGAGGTGGTACCTCCTTCTATATGTATATTTATATATATATACATAATATATATATATATATATATATATATATATATATATATATATATATATATATATATATATATATATATATATATATATATTTCATATATATATATAGTGTGTGTGTGTGTGTGTGTGTGTGTGTGTGTGTGTGTATACTTAAATATAGGATATTTATTGAAGTAATGCAATACAATCAACTTTTTAGTGGAAAAATCAATCAGCATCATCAGGATTCATTTCCGGAACAATGGTATAGCAATAGACAATATACAATATACAATATGCAATATACAATATACAATTTACGATATACAATGTACAAAAATAATTGCACTAGCCCATTTGGGAGGTGTTGTACAAATGTCGTATATGAAATGTTAGTTTTCGTCTGAGGAGACTTACAATAATGAACAAAGCATAACAGGTTGTTAGAAACATAGTAAACATTAATGGAACATGAGAAAATAATGAACATAATGAAACTCACCAACGAGGGTATTTACTGTCAGCAGTTTTTCAGGTATGAACAACAAAGAAAATACAGCGAGAAAATTTAACTTACCAGGAAAGGTGTCACCTAAAGACGTAGGGGTTGAGTCTCAGCTTTGGAATCCGCCTCTCTTCTAGCCGCTACAGGATACACTGTTTCCTTGGTGCGTGAAGCTTTTCATACTTATAAAGCCATGTGTGGATTTTGCCTGTACCTCAATGCTGAAAAGGTCGTTCCATTTCCTCACAACTCTTTGGCTAAAGAAGTATTCTCTAGCATCCCTGAGACAACATCTGTGTTTTTTAAACTCTAACTGTGCCCTCGTGTACATGAGACCCACCTCATAAACAGATTCGCAGCGTCCTCCATGAATGGCACTGTCATGTCACCCTTGGTCCTTCCGTCGTCTAGTGTCGTCAGGTTTAACTCCTTAAGACTTCATATAACTCAGTTCTGTGATTAGCCTCGTTACATACCTTTGCATTTTTCCCAGCTTCTCTAGATGTTTATGAGATGGTTTCACACTGGCGCTTCGTACTCCAAGATGGGTCTGATGTGTGTGTGTGTGTGTGTGTGTGTGTACTCACCTAGTTGT
>WNWK01047431.1:0-13934 GCA_009830355.1 Cherax destructor | reverse complement strand
CGCTCCCTGGAGTGCGCTCAGCTGGGCGCCACGCGGACACGTCCGGTACGAATGTGTTACACGAGCAAACATCGTTACTCGCAATCATTTTTTACGTTATAAATATCGTTACCGAAAATAACGTAAGATGACAGCATCGTAACACGAGGTATGACTGTATCTGTAAGTTTTAACGTAGCTAATGTTTTCACCCTGCAAATAGATGGGTGGGGAATGTCGTTTGCTTGTTAAAATCTTTGTTTTAGAGGAAGAAATTATGAGGCCTAGTCGATTACAAATTGCTTGAACTTCATTAACCCTTAAATTCTCCACACGTAGATCTACGTTGACGTGCGTAGCGCACTGAATATTTTGAGAAAAAATAAATTGGTCTTTTTGTTTAAAATGAAGAGCACATTTTTTTTGGCATCCCCGAATTTTGTAATACTGCACACACTGAGTGCACAGACCCATTCTCTAATGTCTAGGCAACTCAGGCTTATCGTGGCAAGGTTAACTAGTTGTCTTTGTAAAACTTTTGAAAGAATGATACTTAACAGACTGTACCACAGAATCAGACACCAACTTTCCCCTTACCTCTATGGGTTCATGAAAAGTAAAAGTGTGCAGAACTGTATTTCCACCTTTCTCACCGCACACACCTCTACTAGTTTTACCACATTACTTGATCTAAAATCTGCATTTCGTATCACAAACAGAACCGTTATACAGTGGTACCTCGACTTACGAGCAGCTCCCAACTTGAACAATTATGTAAGTGTATTTCTGTAAGTGCTTTTGTAAGTGTAATTTTGGGGATCTGAAACAGATTAATCTAATTTACATTATTCCTTATGGGAACAAATTCATTTGGTATCGGCAATAAAACAGCCTTCTGAAACGAATTAAGCTCGTAACTCGAGGTACCACTGAACTACATAAAATAGCCAAAATGAATATTGGTGGTAGCCTACTCTGCTGGATAATAGGATACCTGTCAAATAGAGTATCCACTGTCCTCTACCAAGGCTTTAGAAGCTCAGTCCCATGCTATTTAATGTTTTGATTAATGCTCTCCTAAATGCTCTACCTGCCTCACCTTAACATATAGCTATAAGCTATGCTGATGACATCATGATCCATACAACAGGACATAAGAAGATGAGTACCATTCTTAACCCTTAAACTGTCCACACGTAGATATACGTTGACTCGCGTACTGCTCCGAACGTAGATCTGTTTTTTTTTAAATGTTTTTAACCCTTTGGGGGTCGACAGGCCTTCTCCCAAACTCGTTCTCAGGGTCGAAAATTTTTTTGAAAAAAAAAAATTATTATTTTTTCTTATGAAATGATAAGAGAATCTTTTTCCGATCATAACAACACTAAAAGTTTGAAATTTGATAGAAAACTTGCAGAATTATGCTCTCGTGAAATTATTGGTCTCGACGATATTTACGCATCGGCGATTTCGCCCACTTTGAGCCCTATTTTTGACCAATTTCAATATTCCAGTCTACTAAAATCATAGCTATTTCACTAGAACTCCATTTCTTCTATTGATTGAGTACAAGAAACTGCCCATTTACCAATTTCAACCCAAAAAAGTGGTCAGAAAATGGCAATTTGGCCAATTTCACACAAATTTCAAACGATGCCAATTTCAAAATAGGGTCCAGAATAAACAAGGCAGACATTCCTGGCACTTAAATAACATCTTCTCTGTTCATTAGTCACGTCTCCAGGCCCCTCTTACATTACTTTTGCTTTTCATTTTGAATTTTTATTCTCACAAAAAATAGAAGATTTACTGTTATGTATACAACTGCATCATTGTAAAAACGGTATAAATACTATCACCGCACTTGTGAAAAAATATTAGACTCACCAGTTGACGTGTATTGTACGCGGGGCGTGATTTGTTTACTCTTGAACATCGGCAAAATGGAACATTTCACTAATTTGAGCTCAATTTCAAGGTACTTGTCATCGTAAAACCAATCAAAATCATCTCTATTTCTGTAGTATATCTTCCATTCTATCAAATGAGACCAAGAAAACGAGAATACATCATTTATTTATTACCATTAAAAAATAAACTGCAAATTCGCTGTTTTAAACGAAAAATACGGATGGAGTTTTTTTTTCTAATTATGCAGTGTGTGCTGCAGGATTTTTTTATACTGGGCACACTGACCACACAGACCCATTCTTTCATATATAGGCCTACCAGTCTTTTCCCGCTTAATTTGAGACCACTAAAATTTACGCGTACGGATTAATTGTATTTCCATTATTTCTTATGGGAAATATTAAATCAACTTTCGAACATTTTGTGTTAAGAACAAGCTCCTGGAATGGATTATGTTCGATTTGCGAGGGTCCACTGTACTCTGATAATTATACTTGTGTGTACCTGTACCTAAATATACTTACTGTGCTGGCATAGTAAGTATATTTAAGTACACTAAGAGGCTCTCTACTCTTGACACCATATAATCTCTTGGGCGCATTAAATGTCGTATATTACGTTTATATAGACATTTCCATTAATCTATGATATTTTTTTCAAAATTATATAATAAGCATGCTATGTAACATATAAACATGATACATACACCCACAGTATAAAAATTGATGTAAATATGACTCGTAGGCAATGTGAAACTAAACGTCCTTGGTGCACACAGGGTACAAGAAACCTTTCTTCAAAGGAAGAATGTGTTAAGCTGAACTTCCCTGACAATACCCTGCTGCCTGCTAAGTGTACATGGATAATGGAAGCTGTTATGAAACATCCTCGCACAACTTTGTGTCTGTGGAACAGAATGATGAAGTGATCAATAATCTACTTAATACCCCTTATGAGGGTATAAGCTGCTCTGCCCTCCATCAGACACTCACCACTTTAAAAAATGGATCAGTATCATAATCTTTGGATACCCTCTCTACATGGACCCATCCCATCTGACTTAAGTGAGCATATCATCAAGCCTAAAAGACTTAAAGGAAGATCCCATATTATTGCCAGTTGGTGGGCCTGTGCCCTCCAGAAATGTCTGGGTGCCTGGCCTATGTTTCCTACCATCGAAGTGTACCTACCCCTCTCAACGAGGTGTTACAAATGCCACACTATGGCCATGTTGCAGTAGACTGTGGAATAATACATTCTTGGTGTGGTAAGTGTCTGGAAACATTCCACTAGAGAATGAACAGTAGGCTTTGACAGCAGTAAAGAAGCTGGAGTTGAGTTTCCCATAAGGACTGCAGTCGGAACCCAAACAACCTTTGACGTAAACCTGATAACAGTCCTTTAATGGCAACTGAGGATGAGGCCATCCAGTCTACCACAGCCAGACCTGAGACTGAACCTCTGCAAAGTGTGAAAGAGCCCAACCTCCCTGCAAAGGATTCTGTGATACCAGAATGCCATCACACACACCAGTTGTGGAGGAGCTAGCATCCCTGCTAGCACATGTGGAACTACTGATCTGCCACTACCCATACCTACACCTGAATATGGGGATGAGCATGTCCTCTTCCCAATACACACATCTACAACAGTCAGACGGACACCACACATGTAACCCCATGGAGCTGGAGATGAGTTAGGTGCACAGGACCTATCTACAATGAATGATAGGCAGTCATGCCACAGGCACCATCAGAAACACTAACTAACCATGGTACCTGTTAAGGTGATAGGTGTTAAAGAAGAACTAACTCAGAGTACCCTTCTCTGGAGGCATATAGATTCGCTGACCTTCCTCAAATTATAACAAACTTGCAGAAAATTAGCATCTCGAACAGATGCTGATAAGTTCCCAACAGCCTGATACATTTAAAATGATCTCCTTAATTATAGTTCTGCATACACAAAAGTTACATAGTATACTAAAGATACTATATTAAATAAATGCATGTATTTTTACTTACCTTTACTGAGGATTGTTGATGGCATATGGAAGATAGGGAGAGGTGAGGGAGGGCTTAGTGTTTGGAAGGGAATCCTCTCCTGCCTTACTGCTACACTCCCTGCATCCCTGCACACTCCCTGCATCCTGCTGCACTCCCTGCATCCCTGCTACACTCCCTGCATCCTGCTACCTCCCTGCATCCTCTACACTCCTGCATCCTGCTACACTCCCTGCATCCCTGCTACACTCCCTGCATCCCTGCTACACTCCCTGCATCCCTGCTACACTCCCTGCTATCCCTGCATCCCTGCTACTCCCTGCAACACTCCTGCATCCCTGCTACCTCCTGCATCCTGCTACACTCCCTGCATCCTGCTACACTCCCTGCATCCCTGCTACACTCCCTGCATCCCTGCTACACTCCCTGCATCCCTGCTACACTCCCTGCATCCCTGCTACACTCCCTGCATCCCTGCTACACTCCCTGCATTCCTTCTTCATGTCTATGGTATTTCTCACTTTCTTCACCACAGGGGTACCACTAGGAACTTTCTTGGTACCCATGGTAGCTTATTTCACAGTGGCACTTAATGAACAAACTCCAAACACAATTAATTAACTGTGAAATGCTTGGATGAGCGTGCAGGTTAGTGTTCACTCAAGTGTAAACAACGCTAGACTGGCTCCCGACGCCTGCGCGGTGAGGCACCCAGGCGCGCCTGGGCGGACAGGTCTGGTATGCACTTGTTCGAATCGCGATATTTTGTTCGCATTTCGATATCGATTTTCTTGTTCTATTTAAAATATGTTCTATTGCCGAGCACGTTGAATATGAGGGTCCACTGTATGTATATACAGTGGTACTGATTTACGATATTTTCGTTCAGAATGCTGTTCAAGTGCCATTACCAACGAATTTATCCCCATGAGGAATAATGTAAAAAAAGACTAGTCCTTTTAGACCCCCAAAAATACTTAGATAAGCATTTAAAAAATAAACTTACATAAAAGGGCGAGTTTGGAGACCATCGTAAACGGTACCACTGTATATAAAATACACAATAACTTTAAAACACTTGAAATTTTGGAAAATTTCCAGATATAATAGAGATGTACTCACGGAGAATGTAAACAAACCGGGTGGAGCGCAGCGTATTTGAAAGACCACTGCCGTATAGCAAATTATAGTCCTAATTTGAAATTGCCGATAATGGAACGCCGTAAGCGGGGCCCTACTGTACTCGTTCTGACGTCTCGGACTTACGATGGGCTCTCTGACCAGTATTCATACCTAAATAATGTATATTAGAGCTGATTTCTTCTATTCTGTTTATTTCAATATACAGTACACTACTGTATAAACCTTTAAAAATATACCAGAAATGTTATAAATGGTGCAAAGGTGACATTAACACAATATCAAAGATGGTTGACACAAACTCACTACCATTTTAGCATGCTCCTCACTTAGTGACGAATTCGTTTAACGATGTTGTCTCAGGAACAACTCCATCGTTGAGTGAGGAGAGGCTGTATTTGGTCGCCACTTGTCGATAATTTTGCTATAGTTTGTGCAGGCGCTGACTGCCACCTAGTAGCAACCTCTCTCCAAAATGCTATCAACTGTTTCCCAATGGGCCACCACTCATCTTTTACAAGATGCTCTGTTGTCTCTAATGCCACTTTATACCTTTATGGTTTCTGTATCACTGAACAAGATACGGTCAATTTTCTCAGCTTTGTTTGATCGCCGTCTGTCCTGGAAACCTCACATTACCTCCCTGAAAGCAACTTGCCATAGCTGGCTGAACCTTCTTAAGACTCTTGTCCATCTTTCTTGGGGAGCTGATAGACAAACTCTCCATCTTCACTCTGTCCTAATCTTATTGAAATTCAAATTCAAATGTTTATGGTGACCAGATATATTCTTCAGCCTCTCCTGCAACTCTAAACCTAATCCCATTCACCATCAAGGACTGAGTTTGTGTTTAGGTGCTTTTCGTTTGTTCCTGGTTCAGATCCTATATGCAGAGGTGAATGTTCTATCTTTTCATGATCAGCATAATGTCCATTGTCTCTGACATTTTTTCCATTCTCATGACCTTCACAAATCCTTCTACATACAAGATGGTAACATGTTAGTAGAGGTCCTTTATTTGATTGCCACACTTCTTTACTACATCCCTCTTCTCTTTGTATAAACTCTCTTGGCTTTTCATTTACCCCCTTTATATGTCCATTCAGCATTTAGCTTTTTTCTTCCTGTTTGGGAAGTTCTGATGATTCGTGTTTGTTCTTCCCTACTTGTGTGTGCAAAAGCTCAATTACCTACTGTAGCTTCTTGCTTAATTTTTCTTAACCACTTCCGATTTCATTCTCATGCCATTGCAGTTTACACTGATGGTTCTAAATCTTCTGAAGTTATGGGTTTTAGCAGTTTTTCCAGAGTTCTTCAAGGTCATTATTAGATACAGCATTTGTATGTAGTTCTCGTGATTGTTATGCAGTATCAGTGGATTCAGTTATCCATGGTTTACTGTGGCCCAAAAATAACCCTTAATTTGCTTAATAATGACCCTAAAGTGCAAAAGTAGTGATGGAGGTATTTCTTCAAGGCCTGAAAGAAGCCATAAAGTGCTTTCCGTGAAAAAAGTGCTAATTCTATACTTATTGTGCATAATTCATCAATTGAACTTTATCATAGGTATATATGTAAATGAAAAATGACTTAAATGTAGGGTTCTCTATCTGGCTGTGCAGCCAGCTGTTCATGACCTCATTTCATATAGGGGTATTCCATTCTCAGACTACAGCCTCTCCTCACTTACAGATGTGCTCGTTTACCAACACCTTCGAGTTACGACAGACTCTACGACAAAAAAAAAATTGTATGCCGCATGAGAACTTGGGAGGAGGGGAGAGGATGGAGGAGTTACTATTGTTTGGAAGGGGAATCCCCTTCCATAAAGACTTCAGGTACCAAGTCCTTTTCCGGGGTTACTTCCCTTCTTTATTTTTTAATGCCACTAGGACCAGCTTGAGAGTCACTGCACACATGTGGCACTAAATATCTGTCCAGAGAGCTCTGTTTCTGGCGTCTTTAAAATTTCCCTAAAATGGGACACGAGATTGTCATTGAACATGTCGCAGACACGGCCTGTAACAGCTTTGTTAAGGTGATGTTCCTCCATAAATGTTTGCACCTCACTCCACTTTTCACAAATGTCCTTAATCTTTGAAGAAGACACCTTCTTCCATCTCTCTTCCTCCTCCTCTGAAGCAATTTCCTGAGCTGTGGTCTGTTGCTGTTCCAGATGAAGCTCTTGCAGCTCTACAGTGGTTAGATCTTCATTGTGGTTAGATCTTCATTGTGGTCCTCCACCAACTCTTCCACATCCTCGCCACTCACATCCAACCCCATGGAATTCCCCAATGAGAAAATACTTTCCACAACTTCCATAGGCTCCTCAGGGTCAGCCCCAAACCGTTCAAAATCCCTCTCTTGGACACAATCTGGCCACAATTTTCTCCAAGCAGAGTTCAAAGTCCTGGAAGTCACTCCATTCCAAGCCTTACCTCTATAAGATTTATGCAATGGAGGATACTGAAGTGATCATTCCAGAACTCTCTTAGGGTCAATGCAGTGTCTGAGGTCACATCAAAGCACCTTTGAAACATTGCATTGGTGTACAGTTTTTTGAAGTTTGCAATGATCTGCTGGTCCATGGGCTGGATGAGAGGAGTGGTATTTGGGGGCAAGAACTTCACTGTGATGAAATGAAACTCCTCCACCATTTGGTCATCCAAGTCTGGAGGATGAGCAGGAGCATTGTCCATTACCAAGAGGCACTTTTTTTTTTTTTTTTTTTTTAATACTTGACGTGCTGTTGGAGTGTGAGCAAAGTAACATTTATGAAGGGATTCAGGGAAACCGGCAGGCCGGACTTGAGTCCTGGAGATGGGAAGTACAGTGTCTGCACTCTGAAGGAGGGGTGTTAATGTTGCAGTTTTATAACTGTACTGTAAAGCACCCCTCTGGCAAGATAGTGATGGAGTGAATGATGATGAAAGTTTTGCTTTTTCGGGCCACCCTGCCTTGGTGGGAATCGGCTGATGTGTTAATAAAAAACTAAAAAAACTTGAGTTCCAGTTTATTTTCCAGGAGGTATTTCTTCACACTTGGGCCAAACACTTCATTGAACCAATCAAGGAAAATTTCCCTCGTGACCCATGCCTTACTGTTAGCCTTCCACATCACACACAAATTAGCCTTGGCTACACTGTTTTTCTTGAACACTCTGGGATTTTCAGAGTGATACACCAGTAAAAGCTTCACTTTGAAATCCCCACTAGCATTACTACAGAACATGAGAGTTAGCCTGTCTTTCATAGGCAGTGCCTTTTTCTCCTGCGTGATGTAGGTCCTCTTTGGCATTTTCTTCCAAAAGAGGCCTGTTTTGTCACAATTGAACACTTGTTGGGGTTTGAATTGTTCAGCCTCTATGTACCCCTTGAATTCCTGCACATATTTTACAGCTGCAGATTTGTCAGAAGTGGCAGCCTCACCATGCCTTACCACACTGTGTATGCCACTACGCTTCTTAAATCTCTCAAACCAGCCTTTGCTGGCCTTAAATTCACTAAGATCAGCACTAGTTGCAGGCATTTTCTTTACGAGATCATCATGCAACTGCCTTGCCTTTTCACAAATTATCGACTGCATAACACTATCTCCTGCTAACCGTTTTTGGTTGATCGACACCAACAACAAAGTCTCCACATCTTCGAGTATTTGCGATCTCTGTTTTGTGATCATATTTGCACAAAATAGGAGAGGAGAGTTATTAAATGGAGAGTTAGAGGTATCGGGAAGATGGAGAGAATATTTTGAGGATTTGTTAAATGTTGATGAAGACAGGGAAGCTGTGATTTCGTGTGTAGGGCAAGGAGGAATAACATCTTGTAGGAGTGTGGAAGAGCCAGTTGTGGGTGTAGGGGAAGTTCGTGAGGCAGTGGGTAGAATGAAAGGGGGTAAGGCAGCTGGGATTGATGGGATAAAGATAGAAATGTTAAAAGCAGGTGGGGATATAATTTTGGAGTGGTTGGTGCTATTATTTAATAAATGTATGGAAGAGGGTAAGGTACCTAGGGATTGGCAGAGAGCGTGTATTGTTCCTTTGTATAAAGGCAAAGGGGACAAAAGAGAGTGCAAAAATTATAGGGGAATAAGTCTGTTGAGTGTACCTGGTAAAGTGTATGGTAGAGTTATTATTGAAAGAATTAAGAGTAAAACAGAAAGCAGGATAGCAGATGAACAAGGGGGCTTTAGGAAAGGTAGGGGTGTGTAGACCAAGTGTTTACAGTGAAACATATAGGTGAACAGTATTTGGATAAGGGTAAAGATGTTTTGTGGCATTTATGGATTTGGAAAAGGCGTATGATAGGGTAGATAGGGGGCAATGTGGCAGATGTTGCAGGTGTATGGAATAGGAGGAAGGTTACTGAAAGCAGTGAAGAGTTTTTATGAGGATAGTGAGGCTCAGGTTAGAGTGTGTAGGAGGGAAGGGACTATTTCCCAGTAAAAGTGGGCCTTAGACAAGGATGTGTGATGTCACCGTGGTTGTTCAATATATTTATAGATGGGGTTGTAAGAGAAGTGAATGCGAGGGTCTTGGCAAGAGGTGTTGGGCTAAAAGATAAAGAAGCAAATACAAAGTGGGAGTTGTCACAGTTGCTTTTTGCTGATGACACTGTGCTTTTGGGAGATTCTGAAGAGAAGTTGCAGAGGTTGGTGGATGAATTTGGTAGGGTGTGTAAAGAAGAAAATTGAAAGTGAATATAGGAAAGAGTAAGGTGATGAGGATAACAAAAAGAATAGGTGACAAAAGATTGGATATCAGATTGGAGGGAGAGAGTATGGAGGAGGTGAATGTATTCAGATATTTGGGAGTGGACATGTCGGCGGATGGGTCTATGAAGGATGAGGTGAATCATAGAATTGATGAGGGGAAAAGGGTGAGTGGAGCACTTCGGAGTCTGTGGAGACAAAGAACCTTGTCCATGGAAGTAAAGAGGGAATGTATGAGAGTATAGTTATACCAACGCTCTTATATGGGTGTGAAGCATGGGTGATGAATGTTGCAACGAGGAGAAGGCTGGAGGCAGTGGAGATGTCATGTCTGAGGTCAATGTGTGGTGTGAATATAATGCAGAGAATTCGGAGTTTGGAAATTAGGAGGAGGTGCGGGATAACCAAAACGATTGTCCAGAGAGCTGAGGAGGGTTGTTGAGGTGGTTTGGACATGTAGAGAGAATGGAACGAGACAGAGTGACTTCGAGAGTGTATAAATCTGTAGTGGAGGGAAGGCGGGGTAGGGGTCGGCCTAGGAAAGGTTGGAGGGAGGGTAAGGAAGTTTTGTGTGCGAGGGCTTGGACTTCCAGCAAGCATGTGTGAGCGTATTTGATAGGAGTGAATGGAGGCATATGGTTTTAATACTTGACGTGCTGTTGGAGTGTGAGCAAAGTAACATTTATGAAGGGATTCAGGGAAACCGGCAGGCCGGACTTGAGTTCTGGAGATGGGAAGTACAGTGCCGGCACTCTGAAGGAGGGGTGTTAATGTTGCAGTTTTATAACTGTAGTGTAAAGCACCCTTCTGGCAAGACAGTGATGGAGTGAATGATGATGAAAGTTTTTCTTTTTCGGGCCACCCTGCCTTGGTGGGAATCGGCCAGTGTGTTAATAAAAAATAAATAATTTGCACCTTTCGTAACAACAGCTTCCTTGATTTCCTTTTTCTTGGTCACAATGGAAGCGACAGTTGTATGGGGTTTCTTATACAACCTGGCAAGCTCTGCCACACGTACTCCACTTTGATATTTTGCAATGATGTCTTTCTTGAATTCTAGTGTTTCTCACCTTCTTTACCAAAGGGCTGGCACTAGGAGCTTTCTTTGGGCCCTTGGTGGCTTATTTAGCAGTTGCAAGCACTAAAATGAATGGAATATTGTGAAATGTATCGTATGAAAGCGTGGGATCGTCCTCATTGGCACACTGACTGTAAATGGTGTGGGGCTGTCGGGCCGCTGCTCGGACGCGTTCGGGACGAATGACTATTACCGAGTTAAATGACGATCACCGAGCCAATATTTTGACGAAAAAACGTTATTACCGAAAATTACAAAATCTGACGACTACGAAATCCGGAGGTCCACTGTACATTAAAGAAATTAAAAAGAGAAGGAAAGTATCATTAGATCTAAAGTTATATAAAATTTGAGTTGCACAAAGCTCTGCAAACTGAGTTAAATTATAATGATGAAAGTAGTTAAAAATATCACTAACACTTTCCTATAATGTCCTGGAGTATTATGTGATAAAAACGTCATATAGTATACTGTAATATATCATCTGTTTGACAACTATTGTCTGCTTTATGGAGGAAGGGTATTTGTGAATACAGTGCTTGGGTTGCATCAAGTGACTGGAGGTGTGTTTTAGCTCACTGGTGGCCCCATGATGGAGTGGTGTTTGTGTAGCTGTGGCGTAGTAAGCTTCAGAAATTATGGACTCGTTTAGTCTTGTGGCATTTTTCAGGTTGTCTGATGGATTTTGGGATTTGTGGAGAGTGGGTGACTATAACTGGTGGATAATAATACCCCTTCCTAGGCTTGTAAGGTGGGTAACAAAGCCTGTTCAACTTTCTCCATGCAAGAGACTACCCACTCAGATGCCTTGCCTTAAAAATTTATTTTTCGACACTGAGACTTAATTTCTTGTGGTCTTATGAAGTGAAACAAATGGTGAATTGACAGTAAAATTGCTTTTGGTTTTAACTGGCTTAGACACAGGGGTTCCACACTTATAAATGTGCGAGTTATGGAAATTCACATTTACGAATTGGGAACTTTGGAAACATATTTCTTAGCAAACATGGTGATAGCTTTCTTAACGAGACTGCTTACAAGAGTCTCACGAAATCGTAATGACACGATTGCAAACAAACCATACCACGGGTGGGGTTCGAACCCGCGGTCAGAGAGTCTCAAAACTCCAGACCTTCGCGTAAGCCACTTCAATAAGATTCATCCAACTAGGTATATTTCTACACCATAGGAAGGTTAGCATAGGCACTACTGTGTCCACAAATGCAAGTTTTACAGACGAATCTCCCACTAGCATGGCTGTGACGAACTCTAGCTCAAGTCCCCTTCAAAGCCGTCAACATGACTCACGAAATCTTAATGACACAATTGTAAACAAACCATACCACGGATGGGGTTCGAACCCCACCCGTGGTATGGTTTGCTTACAAGAGTGCTGGGTGACAGACGGCAGTGTGGCGGCCAGCAGTAAACATTGCACTCACAATTTGTTTGCATTAACCTTGTGTTTTTTTTTTTAAACTTATACCATGCATTATGAAAAGCAGTGAAAGTAAAACTCCAGGGCCATGGGCAAGGCAACAAATGACCTTTGAAATGAAACTTAAACATGTAAACCATACCACGGGTGGGGTTCGAACCCACGGTCACAGAGTAATGTTAAACATGTAAAGCATTCTAAAAATGAGTGTTGCCAGTTAACATCTCCCACGTGTACAGCATAAATCAATCTACCAAACCATTGTATTCAAGGATAAAGGAAATTTCTCAGAAAGGTTCTTCACCTGTGTATTCAACAATCATTGCCACAAAATACACCGGTTTTATAAATGGACAAACATTTGACAACATAAATAGATGGTAAATTAGACACATATGCAACACTTGGGTATCTTTATTGAGGAAACGTTTCGCCACACAGTGGATACCCAAGTGTTGCATATGTGTCTAATTTACCAACTCGTCGGTTCTCTGAACCATTCATCAACATAAATAGATGACTAGAACCAGAAAAGAATGCTTTTTTAGCCTTATACTGATATAATGGAAAGCTCCGAGTCTTTCTGACAACTTTAAAAAAAATTCTGAAGTGGCACTTGTGGATGAATGACCAGTGAGTTGAAGCCCTGCCTGGATCAACAGGCTGCACAGAACAAATGCTGCCTTCAATGAGCAAGATATATGATTTACAATAAGTCAATAACAGCATTCCAGGTAAGTAAGTTTATTTAGGTACACCTGTACCTAAATAAACAGATGTGTAAAAACTACTACATTATACAGCCCTTTTGTTATGCAGAGGGTAATATCTCCAGAAATTCTACACAAATTAAAGGAATAAAAATGTGGTATAACTTTGTTAATGAAATCGTAATAACAAATGAAGCAGTGATATGAGAGTTTTGGAACTCACTGGTTATGGGTTTAAATCCCACCTGTTCCATGATATGTGGTATAACTTATAGTGTGGTATAACGTATAGTGTAGTGTATGTTTTGCTCATCTACCTCATTTAAGTATTTGTCTATCCTCTGATGAATATTTTTGACAAATAGTTTTACTTTTATTTTTAAATACATAAAATTTTTACTTGTGCCCATTTTTCAACCCACATACCTATATATTTTTATCAGCTTACTTGCTTAGAATTTATAAGTTCTATTAATCACCTTATTTGCTAAAAATTGTACTTATTTTTTAATATTTTTAATACTAATAAATTTTACTTTTGTACACTTTTATACACTTTAGCACTTATCTCTCTTTTAATAATTAACTTTGATTTTCATTATATTGCCTTTAATAAATTCTATAATCACAACTAGTGCAATACTGAATCTTAATATTTGTTCCATTATAAATTAATACTAATCATAGTAACTTTCCAACCAGTTCTATTAGCTAGTTTAATAATAAATCAATTACACTGTAAAGATATATCCTAAACCTCTGTGACTTCTATTCAAAAGTCTGTTAATCCAATTAGCTAGAAAATCAATTGATCAGATATCATATCTTTAAGTCTAGCATTATTCATTGTTCTTAATCTTTTAGAATCACACTCATATATAAACTTTTATTTAATTAATTAATTTACTCAGGTGCTAACTCAGGTGCTATAGTTTTTTAGCTCATTCTTTTCATTTTTGTAAACA
>WNWK01047430.1:0-13934 GCA_009830355.1 Cherax destructor | reverse complement strand
TTGGGAGAAATACAAAGAAGAATGGAAAAATGATTTACAAAAAAAATTCCAAGGAAGATACACTTAGAGCGTTGAATCTCCATCTCTGGAGACGTAGAATGGGGGGAGATATCATCGAGGTGTACAAGTGGATGATGGGCATAAACAAAGGAGATATTAATAAATACTGAGGATATCGAACCAAGTAAGAACCAGAAATAACAGTTTAAATTGGATAAATTTAGATTTAGAAAGGACATAGGCAAGTACTGGTTTTCGAACAGAGTTGTAGATGCGTGGAACAATCTTCCGAGTAGGGTGATATTATTATTATAATCAAATAGAAGCGCTAAACCACGGGGGTTATACGGGAGTAGGGTGATAGAAGCTGGGACCTTGGGTGGCTTTAAAAGAGATTGGACAAATAATGGAGTGGGAGGGGCTGGATTTGATTGGTGTCGTGAGTACGGGAGTAAATTCTTAGGTAGTGGTGGTTTTGATAAGGACCTGCCTTGTATGGGCCAGTAGGCCTTCTGCAGTGTTCCTCCATTCTTATGTTCTTATGAGAGATATCCTCAAGACTTTATTTATATCCCCTTTGTTAATACCCATCTTTCACTTATACACTTCGATCATGTCTCCCCTCATTCTTCGTCTTACAAGTGAATGTAATTTAAGGGACTTCAATCTTTCTTCATACAGAAGATTTCTAATGCTATGAATTGACTTTGTCATTCTACGCTGAATATTTTCTAACAAATTTATATCCATTCTGTAAAATGGAGACCAGAACTGAGCTGCATAATCTAGGTGAGGCCTTACTAATGATGTATAAAGCTGTAGTATAACCGCTGGACTTCTGTTGCTTACACTTCTTGATATAAATCCCAGTAATCTATTTGCCTTATTACATACGCTTATGCATTGCTCTCTTGGTTTAAGGTTGCTGCTTACCATAACCCCCAAGTCATTTTCGCAATCTGTATGGCTAAGTTCTACATTATTTAACTTATAAGGGTTATAGACATTCCCTAGCTTCAGAACCTTGCATTTATTTACATTGAACTGCATCTGCCACTTTTCTGACCACGAATTAAGTTTGTCTAAATCCTCCTGAAGCTCCATGACATCTACGTTTGAATCAATTATCCTACCTATCTTGGTGTCGTCAGCGAATTTGCTCATATCACTAGTAATTCCCTCGTCAAGGTCATTGATATATATTACAAACAACAACGGGCCTAAGACTGATCCCTGTGGAACACCACTTGTTACAGATCCCCATTCGGATTTAACCCCATTTATGCACACTCTCTGCTTCCTGTTCGTGAGCCATGACTCGATCCATGACAACACTTTTCCCCCAATGCCATGAGCTGCCACTTTCTTTAACAGTCTCTGATGTGGTACTGTATCAAAAGCCTTACTAAAATCTAAATAAACAATATCGAATTCTTTATCATGATCAACAGCCTCAAAAGCTTTACTGAAAAAGGTTAATAA
This sequence comes from Cherax destructor, assembly GCA_009830355.1. Taxonomy (NCBI): domain Eukaryota; kingdom Metazoa; phylum Arthropoda; class Malacostraca; order Decapoda; family Parastacidae; genus Cherax; species Cherax destructor. The sequence goes on along the minus strand of WNWK01047430.1, from coordinate 12,452 downwards.
ATTAGTTAGACAGGAACGGCTCCTCGTGAACACATGCTGAGTATCATTAATTAAATTATGCTTATCAAGATGGCTTCTTATGATATCACCTATAATTGACTTAGTAATTTACCAACAATTGAGGTTAGGCTAATTGGGCGGTAATTTGACGGTAACGACTTATCCACTGCTTTAAAAATAAGAATTACATTGGCCATCTTCCACATATCAGACACTACACCTGTTTGAAGAGATAGATTAAAAATGTTAGATAATGGTTCACAGAGTTCCATTTTGCATTCCTTAAGAACCCTTGCAAAAAGCTCATCAGGACCCGGCGATTCATTTTGTTTCAGTCGGTCTACTTGTTTCATAACCATTTCGCTAGTGACTGTGATATTACATACTTTATCTTCTTCAGGGTCACTATAACAATTAATTACTGGGATATTATTAGTGTCTTCCTGTGTGAAAACCGAGAGAAAATAATGATTAAAAATAGAGCACATATCATTCTCCTTGTCAATAAGATGCCCAGAGTTATTTTTAAGGGGACCTATCTTATCTCTAACTTTTGTTCTATAAACCTGGAAAAAACTTTTTGGGTTAGTTTTTGAATCCCTAGCAACTTTAATTTCATAGTCCCGTTTAGCTTTTCTTATCCCCTTTTTAACGTCCCTCTTAATGTCAGTATACACTGATTTATAAGATGACCCTCACCTCTTTTGATGCACCTATAAATTCCTTTCTTCTGCCCTAAAAGATATTTGAGCCTATTATTCATCCATTTTGGTTCATTTCTACTTGATCTAATTTCTTTATACGGTATAAATGTTCTTTGGACAGCATGTATAGTATTAAGAAAGCTGTCATATTGATAGCTCTCTTCGTTACCCCAGTCCACAGATGATAAGTGTTCTCTAAGTCCATTGTAATGTGCTAAGCGAAAATCTGAGACCCGTTACTGAATTATCCCTACTGTTATACATCCATTCAATGCTAAAGGTAATTGATTTGTGGTCACTTGTGCCGAGTTCCTCTGTAATTTCTAAATTGTTTACAAGGGTTTCCTTGTTTGCCAGAATCAAGTCAAGTAGGTTATTTCCCCTTGTAGGTTCTGTCACAAACTGTTTCAAAAAACAATCCTGAACTACTTCTAAAAAGTCGTTAGATTCTAAATTCCCAGTCAAGAAATTCCAATCAATCTGACTAAAGTGAGTCTCCTAGAATTACTACGTTATCGTGCCTTGTGGCCTTAACAATTTCCTCCCATAGTAGTCTCCCTTGTTCCCTATCTAAGTTTGGGGGACGGTATATCACTCCTAAAATCAATTTTTCATGCCCCTCTGAAATTCTATCCAGACAGACTCTGTATGTGTTATTTCAGATTTTATACCTGTTTTTATGCAACAGTTCAAGTGATCTCGGACATACAGTGCCACCCCACCCCCCTTGCCAATACTTCTATCTACTTGGAAGAATTTAAAACCCTGAATGTGACATTCAGCAGGCATGTCCCGATTTTTCGAATTAAACCACGTGTCAGTTATGGCAAATACATCAATGTTACCTGCACTAGCAACTAATCTTAACTCGTCCATCTTATTCCAAGCACTACGACAATTACTATAATTGAATATTTAAAAACCCTCCTTTCTCTTTACCCTTCCTGCTCATTTCTGTTTTTCCAATATACCTATTACTGTCCTTGTCATCTAGTGCCACAGGCTTTCCAGTATCCACCTTATTCTGCCTATTACTAGTTTCCCTAGAACTCATAATAATACTACACTGGGACTTCATTGTTTTTTCCCCAAAACCCATACCACTAATTTTTTCTAGTTTAAATACCTAACAGCTCCCTCCACTGCAGTTGCCAGTGCCCCCACCCCAGACCTAGATAAGTGAACCCCATCCCTGGCATACATGTCATTTCTGCCATAGAAGAGGTCCCAGTTGTCAATGAATGTTACTGCATTTTCCTTACAGTATTTGTCCAGCCAGCAATTGACACCAATTGCCCTGGACAACCATTCATTTCCAACTCCTCTCCTTGGCAAAATACCTCATATGACAGGGTGCCCACCCTTCTTCCTAATTATGTCTATTGTTGACCTATACCTGCTAGTCAGGTCCTCACTCCTACATCTGCCAACATCATTGCCTCCAGCACTGAGACAGATAATAGGATTGCTCCCATTACCTCTCATGATGTTGTCTAGACGACTAACAATATCCTCCATCCCAGCCCCAGGAAAGCAAACCCTCTGTCTCCTACTTCTATCTTTCAAGCAGAAGGCTCTATCCATGTACCTAATCTGACTATCCCCAACAAGAACAATGTTCTTACCTTCCTTGGTGTCGTTCGTCGTGGTGTTCCCAGTAGTCGACTCACATTCATCGGGTAGCACAGAGAATGCGTTCGATGTTTCCACAACAGTTTCCACAGCAGTCTCTTTCTTCTTCATCGTCTCTACCTCTCCATTCATCTTCTTGATCTTCAACTTCATTCCAAGTTGTCCAGCCACTGCCCAGGTTCCCTTCTTAACCTGAGGCCTCACAACAGGAGGACTACTACGAATCCTCTTGTTTTCCTCCGTCAATCACCGTATCTCTAGCTTCGCTACCCTCAATTCCTCCTTAAGCTGCTGGTAAAGTTGCTCCATGGAAGGCATCTTGGTTCTGTTCACAGAGAGTACACTAGACACGTCCTCACTGAGCTAAGTACAAGTCACCACTGAGCTAAGTACAGGTCACCACTGAGCTAAGTACAGGTCACCACTGAGCTAGGTACAGGTCACCACTGAGCTAAGTACAGGTCACCACTGAGCTAAGTACAGGTCACCACTGAGCTAAGTACAGGTCACCACTGAGCTAAGTACAGGTCACCACTGTACAGGTCACACTAGTTACTCTGAGTAGCGTCTTTGTCTACTGGAGTAGCGCTTAGAGAACAAGACAAGTCTTGGTTCCCCATATGGTTTGCAAAACCTGTGTAGAATGCTAACCACATTGGAAAAATAGGCAAAGGAAAAGTTTAAACTTGGGTGTGTCTATGGTGTGGATTATTATAATCAAAAGTGCTAAACCACAAGGGTCATACAGCTCTACGGTGTGGAGAGCCAAAAAACCACCACGGCGATTATTTCCGTATTGTGAATGTGAAAGATTTCAATCGATACAAGAAAAAGTGAGAATATCCTGATTTGGAGTCAGCAAGGAGACCTGTGCCACACAGCGAAGACGTTCCCATACCAGTGTTTACAACACTACCTGACCTTCTGTTGTCAGATGTTGAAGAAACTCAGGGTTTAGGATGTAACACAGGTGATAGCAGTGGAAGTGAATATGAAGTAAGCATTTCAACACCCCAGCAGTTCTCCCAAAAAGAACTCAACGATCTGACGTGACCTCAGTCCATCAAAGGAAGCATCTGAACTTTTAGCATTCAGACTAAAAGAAATAAAATATCTACAACAAGAAGTTAAAATAACAGCTTATTGGACAAGAGAGGTTGAACTCCTTCCTTACTTCAGCCAAGATGAAGAACTTGTATACCGCAATAACATCCCTGGACTTCTTCGAATGGGACTAGAATATCGACCAGGAGATTGGCGGTTGTTTATAGACAGCTCCATTAGAAGCTTAAAATATGTCTTATTGCACGATGATAACCAATATGCATCTCTTCCAATTGTTTGCTTAACAAAACTGTGCTAATGACCAACATTAGAAGAAAATAGTACAAACAACGTTTTCACATGAAGTAATTAGTGGTATCTGAATTATCTTCCTATGTTAATCTGTTGTTATATAGAATGAAGTGATAGTATATATTACATGATTTGTCTTTTGCATGATCTAAAAAATAATTTCAATGCGATTTGTAAGTTAGCCCCGCATCTTTGATGTTTTTCAATGGGATATCAAATTTATCAAAAACTAAAGCAATCAAGCAAAACCGATGAATATTCGGAATCAACGCCACAAACTTACCCCAAAATCGGTGTAATATCATTGGTTAGAAAATGAGCGTTGACCAGTGATTTATTATAAAGCATGACCAAGGCTGATATATATATATATATATATATATATATATATATATATATATATATATATATATATATATATATATATATATATATATATATATATTATATATATATATATATATATATATATATATATATATATATATATATATATATATATATATATATATATATATATATATATATATATATAATATATATATATATATATATATATATATATATATATATATCAAACGAATGTATGGGGATTCTAACCGTAGGGTCCTTGCATGTAGCAGGCCCAACAATGTACCGCTAATCCACGAAGCTTATAATAGGATGATTTTGCAACTAGCGTTTCTGTGATACGTTTGCATCTGCGACACCAACTGTGACCCGACTGTCTCATCCCACAGCCCCAGGTTTCATGGTACATCTAATAATAATAATAATAATAATAATTTATTGGGACATGGTACAATGATATTCTCGTACTCCTCAAAATCATATACTCCATACACTCAAGACTAGTCGCAATGAACGACTGTCAATGAGTAAACGTACGAATGGGGGAGAACGGGAATAGTCACCCAGTCACCCGCCGCCACAAATGTTACATTCACTCTGGTATTCCTAGCAAAGTCAAACTAACATCAGTTACTAGAGAAGCACAAAATTACCGGTGCCACTTACAGCAATGACACAAACTGTTAAATTAAGAGAAGCACTGCCAGCCCTTACATTTACAGTGAGATCCCCGAGGTGTCGAGTTGAGAGTGGTGGTATTAGTGTGAGCACTCCGGTGAGACCACTGACCTGGCTGAACCGTCCAGAAACATCACCTCTCTCAGTGACCTGCTGTGTCACTGTGACCTGCCACTGACCTGCTGTCACTGTGACCTGCCACTGACCTGCTGTCACTGTGACCTGCCACTGATCTGCTGTCACTGACCTGTGTCACTGACCTGCTGTGTCACAGTGACCTGTCACTGACCTGACATGCATCACTGACCTGCTGTGTCACTGTGACCTGTAGTATTAGTGGCCTGCTGTGCCACAATGACCTGTTGCATCAGTGGCCTGCTGTGCCACAGTGACCTGTTGTATCAGTGGCCTCCTGTGCCAGTGATCTGTTGTCGCTGTTACCTGTCACTGACCTGCTGTGTCATTGTGACCTGTCACCGACCTGTGTCACTGAGTTGTAGTACCAGTGGCCTGCTATCCCACAGTGACGCTGTATTAGTGGTCTGTACCACAGTGACCTGTTGTATTAGTGACCTGCTGTGCCACAGTGACCTGTTGTATTAGTGACCTGCTGTGCCACAGTGACCTGTCACAGTCACCTGTCAACCTGTGTCACTGACATGCTGTGCCACTGTGACCTGTCACTGACCAGCTGCGTCACTATGACCTGTCACTGACGTGTATCAGTGGCCTACTGTGCCACAGTGACCTGTCACTGACCTAATGTATCACATTGACCTGTGTGGTGGTGGTGGTGGTGACGGTGGTAGTGGTGACGGTGGTAGTGGTGACGGTGGTAGTGGAGTGGTAGATCGGTGGTAGTGGTGGTGACGGTGGTAGTGGTGACGGTCCTAGTGGGTGGTGGAGGGGAGGGGAGGGGGTGGGGGTTAGATTGGAGGGGGTGGGTGGTTAGTGGGGAGGGGTTGTGGATGGGAGGGGTGGGGATGGAGATACAGTAATCGATAGAGTCCTACTCACCACTACCTTACGAGTGCAGTTTTCCTCCCTTCCCTCGTACCCCTACCCCCACTCCCCCTCTCCTCATGCATTTTCGCTGGCGACCACCATGCAACATTCCCGACCACAGCAGTGGTGACCATGATGACAGCAGTAGTGACCATGATGACAGCAGTGGTGACCATGATGACAGCAGTGGTGACCATGATGACAGCAGTGGTGACCATGATGACAGCAGTGGTGACCATGATGACAGCAGTGGTGACCATGATGACAGCAGTGGTGACCATGATGACAGCAGTGGTGACCATGATATAGTAGTGGTGACCATGATATAGCCGTGGTGACCATGATATAGCCGTGGTGACCATGATGACAGCAGCGGTGACCATGATGACAGCAGTGGTGACCATGATGACAGTAGTGGTGACCATGATGACAGCAGTGGTGACCATGATGACAGCAGTGGTGACCATGATGACAGCAGTGGTGACCATAATGACAGCAGTGGTGACCATAATGACATCAATGGTGACCATGATATAGCAGTGGTGACCATGATATAGCAGTGGTGACCATGATATAGCAGTGGTGACCATGATGACAGCAGTGGTGACCATGATGACAGCAGTGGTGGCCATGATGATAGCAGTGGTGGCCATGATGACAGCAGTGACCATGATGGCAGAAATGACCATGATGGCAGCAGTGGTGACCATGATGACAGCAATGGTGACCATGATGACAGCAGTGGTGACCATAATGACACCAGTGGTGACCATGATATAGCAGTGGTGACCATGATGGCAGCAGTGGTGACCATGATGACAGCAGTGACCATGATGACAGCAGTGGTGACCATGATATAGCAGTGGTGACCATGATGACAGCAGTGGTGACCATGATGACAGCAGTGACCATGATGGCAGCAGTGGTGACCATGATGACAGCAGTGGTGACCATGATATAGCAGTGGTGACCATGATATAGCAGTGGTGACCATGATATAGCAGTGGTGACCATGATATAGCAGTGGTGACCATGATGGCAGCAGTGGTGACCATGATGACAGCAGTGGTGACCATGATATAGCAGTGGTGACCATGATGACAACAGTGGTGACCATGATGGCAGCAGTGGTGACCATGATGACAGCAGTGACCATGATGACAGCAGTGGTGACCATGATGACAGCAGTGGTGACCATGATGACAACAGTGGTGACCATGATATAGCAGTGGTGACTATGTACCTTGTATCAACAGCTGCAGAATACACTACCACGAGCACTCTACAATATGAGTGTTATATGAATGGAAGAGTGCTAAACCCATAGGTCGTCAGTGGTCAGACAGCACCTGGGGAATGGCAAGGAATCAGCTTTGATCCAAGGGGATAGAAACTTCAATTCCTTGGAACAAGAGACCTTCAGCATGACAACTATCCCTGGAAGGTTTGTAATACAGCAGCTGTATCAAGAATACAGAAATACCACACCTAAAATAATACAAACATTAACTCGCCTTATATTGTCACCAGCTCCTGCCATAGTAGCTTTACCCTGCCACCAGCTTTGCAATGACACCAGCTGCTGTCACAGTAGCTTTACAAAACAGTCATGATAGAGGCCATGGGGCACTAACATGTTACCATGACACCAATATTACAATGCAGCCATCCCCTTCCCTGAGACACATTTATACTACACCTTGGCATGCTAAAGTCACTAAGACAGTAATCAAGGGAGGTTCCATGGGAATTTCCAAGGGGTCCACTTTGATTTCGTGGAAAATGAATTATACAGTGGACCCCGGTTTTCGTAATTAATTCGTTCCAGAATGTTGTTCAAGTGCCGTTACCAAACGAATTTGTTCCCATAAGGAATAATGTAAATTAGATTAGTCCGTTTCAGACCCCCAAAATATACTTACAAAAGCACTTACAATAATACACTTACATAATTGTGGACCGGGGTCCACTGTATTATTTGTCGCTACACTGAATTTGATTTGTTGCCTGTCGAGCCAAAAAAAATTCTTATTTTTTGTAATCTGAAATTATATTGTAGTGTAAAAATAAGAGCAGGGGTCCCTGAGTAATACCTGATATTGTAGTGTAAAAATAAGAGCAGGGGTCCCTGAGTAATACCTGAAGATGTGAGAAAGTTGCAGGTGGTTCAATAAGGTAAGACCCGCTTTATTTCTCATCATCTTGACTCCAAGAGTGCTAAAACTTGAAGTAATTTTCTTTATTATTTTCCCTGCACACTTTCTCATAATCAGGACCTGGCTCATCGTGCATGCCTTTAAGATACCAAGTCTTTACGTGAGCCTCTCTTCACTAATGTCACTTGGCAATCCTCTCTTTTTCTAAGACAATAAGGTCAGTAGGGACCACTTCATTTCCCTACTGCTACTTGTCTTTCTTTTCATTTTTATGTCTTTATGTCGACTCTAAATATTTTTCTTTCCTTGGTCTAGCCATGGGCCTCCTTTATCCCCTATACATACCTGCTAATCTCAATATGGAATACAGTGGACCCTCACTGTTCGAACTTAATCCGTTCCAGGAGCTTGTTCTTAATGTGAAATGTTCGAAAGCCGATTTAATATTTCCCATAAGAAATAATGGAAATACATTTAACCTTCCAGAAACCCAAAATATTAAAAAATAATATACTATTTTAATAAAATTAAGCTTCTACATACAAAAAGAATTACATACTACTACTAAAAGTATTAGTAAATAAATGCATGTATTTTTACTTATCTTTATTGAAGATTGTTGATGGCATATGGAAGATAGGAGGAGTGAGGAGGGAGGGGTTATTGTTTGAAGGGAAATTCCTCCAAAAGGACTTCAGTATCAAAGCCCTATCTGGGGTTATTCTCTTTTGTGTTTTAATCCCACTGGGACCAGCTTGAGAGTCACTGGACACTTAACAAAATAACTGTCCACAGTCTTCTGTTTCTGGCGCCTCTTAACATGTTCCTGAAGTAGGACATTTTTTGGGTCACTGAACACTCTGCTGTTATGGCTTGTTTGAGCTTGCTCAGGGTGGTATTTTTCAACAAAACTTTGCAACCTTTTCCCCACATTGTACACATCTCTAATCTCTGAAGAAGGCCCCTCTTCAGTCCCTCTCCTCCTCCTCCTCCTTCCAAAACAGGCCTGTTTCGTCACAATTGAACACTTGTTCAGGTTTCAATTTTTCAGTCTTTATGTATAGTCCTGAAACTCGTTTATGAATTTTTCAGCTGCACATTTGTCTGAACTGGCAGCCTCACCATGCCTTACCACATTATGTATGCCACTACGATTTTTAAATCTCTCAAACCAGCCTTTGCTATTTTTAATTCACTACCACTACAATCAACACTGGTTGCAGGCATTTTCTTGTAAGATTGGCATGCAACTTCCTTGCCTTTTCACAAATGGTTGACTCCGACACACTATCACCCGCCAACTCTTTATCCTTGATCCACACCAGCAACAACTTCTCAATCTCTTCGATTATTTGTGGTCTATTTTTGGCTCGCACAGTAACACCTTTGCAACATCAGCTTCCTTAATTTGTTCCTTCTAAGCAGGATAGAAGCGATAGTTGACCTGTTTTTGCCATATATCCTGCAAGCTCACACATTCGCACATCACTCTCATATTTTTGTATTATTTCCTTCTTCGTGTCTACGGTGTTTCACTTTCTTCATCCCAGGGGTACCACTAGGAACTTTCTTGAGACCCATGGTAGTTTATTTCACAGTCGCACTTAATGAACAAACTCCAAACAATTATAATTAAGTGTGAAATGTCTTGATGAGCGTGCAGGGTAGTGTTTTCTCGAGTGTAAACAACGCGGACTGGCTCTCCATGCCTGTGCGGTGAGGCACCCAAGCGCCTGGGCGGACAGGTCACGGACGATTCGTTCGACTCACGATAATTTGTTCACATGACGATATCGATTTTCTTTTTCTAATAACGATTTTTCGACTGCCGAGCGTTCGAATAGCGGGGGTCCACTGTATTTGGGAACTGCTCCACTTCCCACTATTGGTTTTAACCTCCCCTCTGTGGACTCCCTTGCAATCTTGTTCACATTTTTCTTCATCTCTCGATATTCCATCTCTTTGGTATTCACTGTTCTGTGACTGGCTTTTTCCATTTACCTCACAGAGATGTACAGTGGTACCCAGAGTTTCGAACAGCTCCTCCTCGAACAATTATGTAAGTGTATTATTGTAAGTGCTTTTGTAAGTATATTTTTGGGGTCTGAAACGGACTAATCAATTTTCATTATTCCTTATGGGAACAAATTTTCGGGAACGGCACTCAAACAGCCTTCTGGAACGAATTATGTCTGTAACTCGGGTACCACTGTACATTCCTTACTTTTCTACAATGCACAATCTGGTTAGAGAAGTGTTCTGGTTTCTCACTAGCATTTCATTAAACTAATACAATTCGAAACAATCTGGTTTATACTTAGCCTGCCACTAATATGTCAAATGTACTCTATTATCCTACTCTTCTTGCCGCCCTCCAGTATGCTGGTCCACTTTCAAAATTACCCATCCATCTTTCAACAGATCCTAAATACACAAAAAGCCCTAACTTAGCCCCAGGTTTGTTTCTCTGTATGCTAGCCTCTCTCAGTATATTGCCAAATACTCTTATCTTCAGAACCCACTTGACTTAACCTGACCTTGGTAGTCTTCTAACTTCCTACTGCTTTGACTGCATCTGGGTTTTGTTCCCACTTTCATTTCTTGCTCGCTGTTTGATAATGAATGATCCCGCACAGAGGAACATCGATCACTGTGTATGTTTTAATTATGAACTGTCACAGCCACTTTTGTAATTCAGTTTTTAGGAATCAGCCTGCCTGAGCTAGCCTGTACAAGTGCTATCATCACCGTGAGTTTAAAGGTTCTGTGATCTTATTTTATCACAGATTTACAAGTCAGTATGTACAACATTTTCCATGTGGCTGTTAACAATATTTGTACTACATCCAGGGTGGAAACTAGAAGGGGAAACTTTTAAAGAAGGGAAATTTTAATTAAGTAAAAAAACCAATTTTAATTACACAAAATTACCTACATTCAATACAGTTGTGATTTTGATGCCAAATATAAAATGTTTGGACCTTTCTTGACCAAAACGAAATTTTCGCAATCCATGCATTGTGACAAAATAAATTACTAAGAGGTCAGTGACCAATATTCATACGGCCCTACCCACCGAGCCCCGCCCCATACTCTGAACATAAATTAATATTAGATTATGCCATAAAGTAAGTTATATTTACACCTTTAAAAATACGATAAGAGCCATTATTAAACCTCAGTATATTTCCCCCTTGCCCTACCTAAGGTATGTTACCTCCCCAGGATGCCACCCACAATAAGTGACAACACCGGGTACCTATTTACAGATGAAAAGGAAAAGGGAAAAAAAGTTTAAATTCCACCCACCCCAGGATTAAGGCTTTTGACTTAAAAGACTAACAACATGCCTATTAAAAGCCAGATATAATACTAAAACTGGAAAAAGGGGAATTTAATTTAAACTGAGTAAATTCCATTAAATAACCTCATGATAAATTTGATGTTCCCCAAAAAAACTACCTGAAAAAAATATAGAATTCTTGTTTTTACATTAGGAATAATATTGGGAGAGAAGTAAAAATGAAACAATGTTTTTGGGAATATTCAAATATGTGGAATCAATTTAGTCACCCTTTTTTGTTTTTTTCCAGTGCATTTATGTCCATCCGTAATACAGACTTGAACTGAGAAAATCTAAATGAGGTTCAATTAAAGGTATACAAAGTTTAAGTAAAGATAAAAACCCAATTTTCTGGACCCTTGGTTCCTAGGCTTTTCTGATATAACATTTTGTGACCAACAGAGGTTTTAAAAATAATTCAAAAAATACTTCTGACTCATCATCTGTGGCTGCCAGGGAAACTTTTTTAAAAAAAAAGTCTCATAATTGGTACGGCCAGACAAAAAAGGGAAAAGATTTTGCCAAAGGGGGATAAAAGGGCCCCCCGGTTTTGAATTATTTTCCAGAATGCTTTTGCAACCAAACAAATTTTTCCCCTAATAAAAATTTTAAAATTTGATTGTCCTTTTAGCCCCCCAAAAAACACTTACAAAAGATTCAAAATACACTAAATTTTTCGAGTTTGGAGAACAACGGGGGGGCCACTGACTTAAACCTTCAGACTTATTACAGTAAAACCCCCCCATAAAACCCAATTGGGGGGGGGGTAAACTGTCCAATTTTTAAATCAAAATGTTAAAATGTACTCTACTAAAGTGAAGTCATTTAAAATTAAATCTTTTCTAAAATTTTCTTTTTCATTTAAAGATATTTTTTTTGGTTTATGTTAATGTAAAATTAATAATTTTGTACCAAAAAACCTTAGAAAACTTAAACCTATTTAAAAGTAATTTAATTTCCTAACCAACTAAATTTTTTGGAAATTTAAGTAATTTAATAATAAAAAACAAATAAATACTTTTTTTTGTTATGTTCAGCAGATTTTTGGAAATTTTCATAAAAATTTTTATCCAAAAAAAAGCGTTTTTATTTAAGCCAAAAAAAACAAGTTTTATTTTGATGACATATATACCAAAATAGTGCTGCAAAAAATTTAAAATTTAGGCAAAAACATTTAAAAAGTTTATGCTATTCTATACTACTGAAGAGAAAGGGTCCTTTTAATTT
>WNWK01047429.1:0-13935 GCA_009830355.1 Cherax destructor | reverse complement strand
TACAAACAGATGTCTTCTTGAAGGGGCCAGGCCGAGGTTTGGCAGACGGTAACTCGACACTGTCACCAGCCTTGAAACGCTGTACCCAGTTCCTCACTGAACGCCACCACACTATAACATTCTCCACTATTTCTTTCATCTGGTACCCAGCTTTGTGAAGCCCTATGATTTGAGCTATAGTTTCAGGTGTTAAAGACTTCCTTTACCCATAATCAAACATGTATAGCCCCAAAACCAAAGGAAACACCGACAAAAGATGAGGAGGATGAGAGACAACAGTGTAACACTTCCTCTCACCACAGCAGCCACGTGAGCAATGAGAAGTCAATGTTAAGTGTGGCGGCAGGCCGTGACTATCCAGCAGAATGCACTGATGAAAAAGACCCCCTGTATGGTAGGCCTTTGATTTTCGCACGCATTATGCCAGGGTGCTCACCCAGCATAAGCCATGACGAGCACTGTAAGTACCCCTCAAGGGAAGTTCCTTGATGCCAGTGAGGGGCATGATCAGAGGAATTGGACTTGCTCTCCTCTTACTAGAGTTGAACCTGATTGCTTCCTGTTACTCCAGGAACTGTATGATCTCTATGAATTTAGCCCTTCCTCACAAATGTAAAATTATAATACATACATGTACATTTAGCAAATTTCACCCTTCAAATCAAACCTGATTACCTCATGCTGCGAGGTGCTGTGTGTCCCTAACAGGTTTAATGCTTTCCTTTGTGAATACGTATAGTACGTACTATAAGAAGCAAGCTTTAATGCATAAATGTACCTGATTGATAGTCTGGGGTACATCCAGTACCTTCAGCACCTGATTGATAGTCTGGGGTAGATATAGCACTTTCAGCACCTGATTGATAGTCTGGGGTAGATCCAGTACCTTCAGCACCTGATTGATAGTCTGGGGTAGATACAGTGGTCCCTCGACTAACGAACTTAATCCGTTCCAGGAGCTAGTTCTTAACACGAAAAGTTCGTAATTCGAAACCTTATTTCCCATAAGAAATAATATAAAAACAATTAATCCATTCCACCCAAAAATATTCACAAAAAATACATTTTAATTATAGTTCTACATACACAAAACAACATTATTAAAACTATAAATACTACTACTAATACTAAATAATAAAAAACAGATTAATAAATAACATTTATTTACCTTTATTGAAGAGAGTTGCAGGCATCTGGAAGATAGGGAGGATGACAGGGGCAGGGTGTTAGTGTTTGGAAGGGGAATACCTCCAAAGGACTTCAGGTAACAAGTCCTATCTGGGGTTACTTCCTTCTTTTTCTTTTAATGCCACTAGGACCAGCTTGAGAGTCACTGGATCCCTGCCTCGTGAAATAACTGTCCACAGTCCTCTTGTTTCTGGCGCCTGTTTAATATTTTCCTGAAGTGCAACATGGCTCTGTTACTGAAGTGGTTGCACAGATGGCTCATTTCAGCTTGCTCAGGGTGGTGTTTTTCAACAAAACTTTGTACATCGTTCCACTTGGAACAAATTCCCTTAAGCACTGAAGAAGGCACCTCATTCACTCTCTCTTCCTCCTCCTGTGAAGCAATAACCTCAGCTCTGGTCTGATGCTGTTCCAGTTCCAGCTCTTGCAGCTCTTCAGTTGTTAGCTCTACCCTGTGCTCCTCCACCAACTCTTCCACATCCTCACCACTCACCTCCAACCCCAGGCTGTTCTCCAATGCCACAATATTTTCCACAACAGGCACAGGGTCATCAGGGTCAGGGTCAGCCTCAAATCCTTCAAAATCCCTCTTTTCAACACAATCTGGCCACAGTGGTCTCCAAGCAGAGTTCAAAGTCCTGAAGTCACTCCCTCCCAAGCCTTACCTATAAGGCACGATATTGAAGTGATCTTTCCAGAACTGTCTTAGGTGCTTTGGTGTACAGTTTCTTGAAGTTTGCAATGACCTGCTGGTCCATGGGCTGGATGAGAGGAGTGGTGTTAGGAGGCAAGAACTTCACTTTGATGAAATTGAAGTTGTCAGACAACAACTCTTCCAAGTTGTGAGGATGAGCAGGAGCATTGTCCAGTACCAGGAGGCACTTGAGTGGCAATTTCTTTTCCACGAGGTATTTCTTCACACTAGGCCAAACACCCCAGTCAACCATTCCATGAAAAAGTCCTAGTGACCCATGCATTAGTGTCATCCTTCCAATGCACACACAAATTATTCCTGTTAACATTGTGTTTCTTGAACGCTCAGGGATTTTCTGTGTGATACACCAGTAAAGGCTTCACTTTAAAATCACCACTGGCATTGGCACACATCATAAGAGTTAGCCTGTCTTTCATAGACTTGTGTCCTGGCAGTGCCTTTTCCTCCTGAGTAATGAAGGTCCTGTTGGGCATTTTCTTCCAAAACAGGTCTGTTTCATCACAATTAAACACTTGTTGGGGGAGGAATTCTTCAGCTTCTACAAACCCCTTAAATTCACTCACAAACAAACTTTTCAGCTGCACGTTTATCTGAGCTGGCTGCCTCACCATGTCTCACAACACTGTGTATGCCACTACGTTTCTTAAACCTCTCAAACTAGCCTCTGCTGGCTTTAAAATCACTCTCCTCACCACTGGTTCCAGGCATTGTCTTGACAAGATCTGCGTGCAATTTCCTTGCCTTTTCACAAATTATTGCCGTGGAAATACTATCACCTGCTATCTGTTTATTGTTTATCCACACCATCAACAACTTCTCAACCTCATCCACTGTTTTCGATCTATTTTTCGTTAACATATCAACCCCTTTTGCAACATTAGCTTCCTTGATCTCATTTCTCTTTGCGAGGATAGTGCCGATACTAGATTTGTTTTTGTTGTACATCCTGGCAAGCTCACTTACACGTACGCCACTCTCATATTTTTCTACAATCTCTTTCTTCAGTTCAATGGTGGTCCTTACTCTCTTTACCACAGGGGTGCCACTAGGAAGCTTCTTGGACCCATGGTGACTTATTTCACAGTGACAATCACTGAACTAGCAATAAACACAACAAAAGTGTTTAAAAGAGCATGCTGGGTAATGTTCTCTCAAGTGTAAACAACACTTGACTGGCGTCCTGTCCGCCCACCGCTTGCGCGGGCAGGCGGACAGGTCTGGTACGGTTCGCTACATGAGTAAATGTTCGCTACGAGAAAATTTTTGCTAAAAAGCATTCGTTACACGATTTGTTCGCTATATGGAGCGTTCATTAGTCGGGGTTCGCTGAAAATTCGTTCCAGAATGCTGCTCAAGTGCCATTACCGAACGAATTTACTTCCTTAAGAAATAATGTCACGTAGGTTAGTCTATTTCAGACCCCCAAAAATACACTTGCAACAGCACTTACAAAAATACACTTACATAAATGTTCGAGTTTGGAGATGCACGAAAACCGAGGGACCACTGTACAGTACTATCAACACCTGATTGATAGTTTTGGGTAGATACAGTACCTTCAGCACCTACCTGGAGGGTATTTGGGGGATCAACGCCCCCGCGGCTCGGTCCACATGCAGGCCTCCCAGTGGATCAGGGCCTGATCAACCAGGCTGTTACTACTGGCCACACATAGTCCAACGTACGAACCACAGCCCAGCTGATTCGGCACCGACTTTAAATATCTGTCCAGCTCCCTCTTGAAGGCAGCCAGGGGCCTATTGGTAATTCCCCTTATGCATGGTGAGAGGCTGTTGAACAGTCTTGGGCCCCAGACTCTTATAGTGTTTCTTTTAGTGTACCAATGGCACCCCTACTTTTCATTGGGGGTATTTTGCACCGCCTGCCCAGTCTTTTACTTTCGGAGGGAGTGATTTCTGTGTGCAGATTCGGGACTATTCCTTCTAGGATTTTCCAAGTGTAGATTATGATATATCTCTCTCGCCTGCATTCCAGCGAGTACAAGTCAAGTGCTTCCAAGCATTCCCAGTAGTTGAGGTGTTTGATAGAACTTACATGTGCAGTAAAGGTTCTCTGTACACTCTGTAGATCTGCAATTTCACGTGCTTTGAACAGAGATGTTAATGTACAGCAATATTCCAGCCTAGAGAGAACAAGTGATTTGAAAAGGACCATCAGTGGCTTGGCATCTCTTGTTTTGAACGTTCTCATTATCCATCCTATCATTTTCTTTGCAGTTGTGATCGTGGCACTGTTGTGATCCTTGAAAATGAGATCTTCAGACATTACCACTCCCAGGTCCCTCACATTATTTTTCCACTCTATTGTATGATCAGAGTTTGTAGTATACAGTGGACCCTCGGTTTTCGTCGATAATTCTTTCCAGAATGCTGTTCGAGTGCCGTTACCAAACGAATTTGTTCCCATAAGGACGAATGTAAATTAGATTAGTCGTTTCAGACCCCCAAAAATAAAGTTACAAAAGCACTTACAAAAATACACTTACATAATTGTTCGAGTTAGGAGCTGTACGAAAACCGAGGGTCCAC
The DNA here is from genome assembly GCA_009830355.1 of Cherax destructor. Taxonomy (NCBI): domain Eukaryota; kingdom Metazoa; phylum Arthropoda; class Malacostraca; order Decapoda; family Parastacidae; genus Cherax; species Cherax destructor. Next base: position 9,483 of record WNWK01047429.1, on the reverse strand, counting down.
TGTACTCAGTTCTAGTTATTATCTCCTCCAGTTTTCCATAACGGAGTATAGTTAGAATTTGTCTTCATTGAACATCATGTTGTTTTCCATTGCCCATTGGAAAACTTGGTGTTTATATCTTCTTGGAGGTTAACTGTGTCCTCAATAGATTACAGTCTCATGCAGATTCTAGTATCGTCTGCGAAGGATGACACGGTGCTGTGGATTACATCTCTGTCTATGTCTGATATGAGGATGAGGAACAGGATGGGGGTGAGTACTGTGCCTTGTGAAACAGAGCTTTTCACTATGGCAGCTTCAGATTTAACTCTGTTGAACACTACTCTGTGTTCGATTGGTTAGAAAGTTGAAGATCCATCTCTCCACTCTGCCAGTTATTCCTTTAGCACATATTTTGTGTGTTTTTATGCCATGATCACACTTGTCAAAGGCTTTAGCAAAGTCGGTGTACAGTGGTCCCTCGGTTTTCGCCGAAAATTCGTTCCAGAATGCTGCTCAAGTGCCATTACCGAACGAATTTACTTCCTTAAGAAATAATGTCACGTAGGTTAGTCTATTTCAGACCCCCAAAAATACACTTGCAACAGCACTTACGTAAATACACTTACATAAATGTTCGAGTTTGGAGATGCACGAAAACCGAGGGACCACTGTATATTACATCTGCATTCTGTTTTTCTTCCAGTGCATCCAAGACCATATCATAGTGATCCAGTACATAGTTACAAGAGGCAGAAATGACCTGCTCTGAGCCTTTGTTGCCCTGGATTGTTCAGTTTTTGGGATTCCAAGTGGTTTGCGATCGTGTTTCTTAGCACTTTCAAATATTTTTATGATGTGGGATGTTAGCTAAGAACTATAGACCAATAGGTCTATAGTTCTTAGCTAATGCTTTGCTGCCACCTTTATGGAGTGGGGCTATATTCGTTGTTTTTAGTGACTGTGGAATTTCACCCATGTCTAAGCTTATATACTTAGTATACTTAGGTTACATGAAAGGGGTTTCTTGCAGTTCTTGATGAACACACAGTTCCACGAGTCTGGGCCTGGGGCTGAGTGCATGGGCATGGTGTCAATGGCTTTCTCAAAGTCTATCAGAGTCAGGGTAATGTCAGAAATATGGCATACATTGATGGAGTTTTGAGGCTTATTCATGAAAAAATCATTTAGATTGTCGATCTTTAGACTGATTAGTGGCTCGCTAAACACAAGTCATTTTGGGATTTCAGTATCTCACTCATTTCTTTGTTGTCATCTGTGTAAGTCCCATCTTGTTTGAGCAAGGGCTCAATACTAGATGTGGTACTATATTTGCCTTGTTATTGGCATATAAAAAGAAATATTAAAAATTTCTTTCAATTTCACTAATCTCTTTTAGCTCCTCCTGTCTATCCTGGGTCCTGTAAGAGTTCTTTAACCTTAGTTCGATACTTTCCACTTACCTGGTCAGCGCTTCCTTCTATGTATCAGATAATCTAGCGTTCTTGAGGAGCTCAGTGATTCTTCGTCGTCTTCTGTAGAGGGAGCATCTTTCTCACTCCGATTTTCTTCTTTTTAAGGGGAATATGCCTTGAACATACTTCAGCTGCCAGGAAGTTGATCCTTTCAAGGCACTGGTTTGGATCCATGTTATTTAAGATATCTTACCAACATGTTTCATTTAAGACATGGTTCACCTGGTTCCAGTTGATGTTCTTGTTGTTGAAGTTGTATTTGATGAAGACACCTTCACAGCTATGTGCATTTTGCTGATCAGGACCCCTGTGCATGTAAGTCTGAACTTCAGTTAGATTGTGATTGGAATTAGTTGTTTTTTATATTATTTTTTTTATCAGGTCCTCATTATAGGTGTACCCGAGTTTCGGCCATAATTCGTTCCAGAAGGCTGTTCGAGTGCCATTACAAAACAAATTTGTTCCCATAAAGAATAATGTAAATTAGATTAGTCCGTTTCAGACCCCCAAGAATACACTTACAAAAGCACTTACAATAATACACTTACATAATTGTTCGAGTTGGGAGCTGTTCGAAACTCGAGGTACCACTGTATTTGTGAAGATAAGGTCAAGTGTGTTTTGCAGTCTTGTTGGCTCCACTATCTGCTGACTTAGGGTGTGTTTATTGCAGAGATAGTCTGAGGTAGATACATTATCTTCAATAACTGATTGATAGTCTAGGGTACATACAATACACTCAGTGGCCACTTTATTAGGTACACTAAACCTTGTTATTGCAAATACGTATTTAATCAGCCAATCAGGTGGCAGTACCGTAATGCCTAAAAGCATGCAGGCATGGTCAAGAGGTTCAGATGTTGTTCAGACCAAACATCAGAATGAGGAAGAAATGTGATCTAAGTGACTTTGACCATGGAATGAGTGTTGGTGCCAGATGAGGTGGTTTGAGTATCTCAGAAACTTTTGATCTCTTGGGATTTTTACATACAACAGTCTCTAGAGTTTACAGATACATAATGTTGTGAAAAAAATTAAAACATCTAGTGAGTGGCACTTCTGTGGATGAAAATGCCTTGTTAATGAGAATTTCCAGAGTGGTTCAGGCAGACAGGAAGGTAAAAGGAACTCAAATAATTATGCATTACAACATGGGTACGTATGTGGAAGAGCATCTCTGAATGCATAATACGTTGAACCTTGAAGTGGATGGCCACAGCAGCAGATCACACTGGGTTCCACTCCTGTCAGCTAAGAACAGGAAACTACAGTGGGTACAAGCTCACCAAAATTGGACAGTTTAACACTGAAAAAACATCTGGTCTGATGAATTGAGATTTCTGGTGCAACATCAGATGGTAGGGTCAGAATTTTGTGTAAACCTTTGGAATGTGGTGGAATGGGAGATTTGTAGCATGAATGTGCAGCCGATAAATCTGCAGCAACTGCGTAATATACTATCGTGGATTATGATCTCAAAGGAATGTTTCCAGCACCTTGTTGAATCCATGCCATGAAGAATTCAGGCTGTTCTGGGAGCAAAAGGGGGGGCCCTACCCAGTACTAGAAGGGTGTGCCTAATAAAGTGGCCACTGAGTGTCCCTGATTGATAGCCTGGGGTACATACATTACCTTGAGCACCAGACGGGTGTAAGCATCTTCCACTTATACACCTTTATCATACCACAACTCTCTGGGGAGTACCTTGGCACAGGTGATGGGCTCTTGATCCAAGGAACTGGAGCTGCCTTTCACTTCCTTGGATCAAACCTGAACGCCTTCCATTTCCCAGTAGCAGTATGATTCCTATGGGTTTAATGCTTATCTACGAATATAATAATCTTGGCTCCCCCTCACATTCCATGTCTTTAACCCTTATTGGCATAGGGGTTTTAATGCTGATGAATTGCTCTTGATCCAAGGAATATGAGCTACTCTTCTCTTTCTCAAATCATACCTGACCATTTCCAATTCCCTAAGTATGTTTTAATTTGCCAATTTTTTTTCAAATTAGTTTCTCTGCAATAACTAGAGAATGCCTTTTCATACTGGTTAGAACTCTAAAACACACATATCTTACTTAGAGAGGTTTAGACTAATTTAGGGCTGTACAGGTATCATTTTGCCAATTTTATTGAAATTGGGAAATATTCTGATTTCCAGGTGATAATCTGTTCATATCTTATCCGACTGGCTTCAAACCTTTAGTGTCAACAAATTGATAATTTAACTTCAGAGTTGGATTAAACTCGAAGGACTAATGTATTTTGGGAAATTGGTCACTGTGCAATAACTAGATAATGCTTCTGATTGGCTTCCTCAAGAGAGGCTCTTGATCCAAGGAGCTGTATAACCCTTGTGGTTTAGCGCTTCTTTTGATTATAATAATAATTGATCCAAGGAACTGAACCCATGTGCCTGACATTCTCCAGGCTCTCTATAACCCCTGTGAATTTAGCACTTTCTCCTAACTGTAATAATATTTTTTAGATTTAAACAATGTGCCAGTGATCATTAAGGGAAAGGTTTGAATTGAATTTTGACCGAGTGTCAGTCTACCCCTCTAGGGAAGTCCCTCGATGCTTATGAGGGGCTTTTGATCAAAGGAATTGAAAATAGTGGATGAAATCAGATTGCTTCCCATTTCCAGGTGCTGTATGACCCTTATGGTTTAGCGCTTCTTTTGATTATAATAATAATGTATGACCCTTATGGGTTTAGCACTTAAACATGAATATAATAATACTGTAATAATGAAAATAACAGAGGTTTAATATCAAACATCCTATACTGCTTACAGCACTTGCTTGAAGAGATTTAAAAAAAAAAAACTCAGTTGAGGTTTGGTGTTAGTGAATTCGACTAAAACTAAAAATTTGAATACCCTTCCTTCCATAGGTTCCACCATCAAACATAAGCGAATTACCGACAGAACCCTGGCTGTCTTTAAGAGGGAACGTGGTAAGTTCCTCAAGATAGTTGCTGACCAACCAGTGTGTGGTGTACATGTTGAACTTTATGCGACTAGCACCAACAGCTTGTTAGGTAAGACACATATGCAACTGTTAGGTATTTTTATTTCAAAATGTTTCGCCTACACAGTAGGCTTCTTCAGTCGAGTACTTTTCTGTACTCGACTGAAATAAAGATACCTAACAGTTGCATATGTGTCTTAACAACCTGTCGGTATTTTATACCATTTTAATATTCACCAACAGCTTGCCTGATCAGTTAATCCACCGGGAGGCCTGGTCTGGGACCTGGCCGCGGGGGCGTTGGCACCTAGAATCCGTCTCCGGATAAATCCCATGTAATAATATTGGTAGAATTACCGACAATATGTTAAGTAAAAGGACACAAATGCAACTAATGTGACATTTTATTGTGGCAACGTTTCGCTCTCCAGGAGCTTTTTCAAGCCGTTACAAGCGATACATGGACACAGAGGGTATATATATACTCTCCAAGTGAGGTGTAATACTAGTGGTGGTAGAAGTAGTAGTGATATAAGTTGTAGTAGTAGTAGTAATACAATAAGGTAGAACAATCAATTTGCACATGAGTAAAAGGTGATAAAACAATTACATGGGTAGTATAAAAATAGGTTAGACAAATATTTCTGCTGGAGGTTGGAATAGAGAAGGCCTGTAGGAGTGTTCCACATCTATGATGTGCTTGTGTTGAATTAGCAGGAGAGACTATGTGATGGTAGGGTTTACTGTTTTCAGGAGGATTCTTGCTAAGACTTCAGAGATGGTGAAGCTGCCTTTGTTTTGTTTAATTGTGTTAGAAACAGAGATAAGTGCTGATTCAAGGCACTTGCGTCTACGGAAATTAGTTTCTTTGATTACTAGTTGGGCGTCTTTGAATTTCATGAGATTGCAAGAAAAGAGCTCTTCAGATCATTAATTCTCCACGCGTCAACATCACTCCAAACAAAGTTTGGCTGTTGGAATTTCGGTGTTGTACACAGGCGTTGTTCAGGTTATCGTTCCTACATGCATTAATGTGTTCATTGAGGCGTGTTTCGAGGTTTCTTGCTGTTTTTCCTACATAAATTCTGTCGCAGCCTCTACAGGGTATAGTGTAGACCCCTGCGTTGACTGGTTCAAGGTGCTTGGATTTTGTCCTGGTTAGATCCTTTATAGAAGTACTGGAAGCGATGGCGACTCTAGTGTTAGCTTGTGCAAATACTTTAGAAATGTAATCAGTCCATCAACCTTGGAGAAAAAGTATTTGAGGTGGTCAGTCCCTCAGCCTGTAGAAGAGTTCAGCTTCATGGTCTGGAACAATATGAAGCTAAAGCATGAGAATGCAGTCTTAAATACTGTCGAAGGTGAGGATTTCTAATGCTATGAATTAACTTTGTCATTCGTCACTGAATGTTTTCTAACAAATTTATATCCATTCTGTAAAATGGAGACCAGAACTGAGCTGCGTAATCTAGGTGAGGCCTTACTAATGATGTATAAAGCTGTATAAATGAACAAAACAAAATTCACCATTAACTTCGCAAAACATCTCCTTTTAATATGACATCAGTTAATTACTCTTTCTGTTTATTTTAACGAGTTCAAGTTTCTGCTTAGCAAATATAGCTGAAGAAAATTGCTGCCGTATCAGAGTGCAAGTACTGGAGTGCAGATTTTAGCCAAAGAGAATCCCATGTATTACTTGAAGAAGCAATATTCTCGTGTGGGGAGAGTCACAATCACCTCCCTCCCACTTTATCGAATGTTCTCTATGAACGCGACTGTCGTAAAGGTTATGCAAATACTTTAGAAATGTTGGATGCAACCTGGCCAGGCCAGGTTGCATCCAACATTTCTAAAGTATTTGCACAAGCTAACACTAGAGTCGCCATCGCTTCCAGTACTTCTATAAAGGATCTAACCAGGACAAAATCCAAGCACCTTGAACCAGTCAACGCAGGGGTCTACACTATACCCTGTGGAGGCTGCGACAGAATTTATGTAGGAAAAACAGCAAGAAACCTCGAAACACGCCTCAATGAACACATTAATGCATGCAGGAACGATAACCTGAACAACGCCTGCGTACAACACCGAAATTCCAACAATCATCTCATGAAATTCAAAGACGCCCGACTAGTAATCAAAGAAACTAATTTCCGTAGACGCAAGTGCCTTGAATCAGCACTTATCGCTGTTTCTAACACAATTAAACAAAACAAAGGCAGCTTCACCATCTCTGAAGTCTTAGCAAGAATCCTCCTGAAAACAGTAAACCCTACCATCACATAGTCTCTCCTGCTAATTCAACACAAGCACATCGTAGATGTGGAACACTCCTACAGGCCTTCTCTATTCCAACCTCCAGCAGAAATATTTGTCTAACTTATTTTTATACTACCCATGTAATTGTTTTATCACCTTTTACTCATGTGCAAATTGATTGTTCTACCTTATTGTATTACTACAACTTATCTCACTACTACTTCTACCACCACTAGTATTACACCTCACTTGGAGAGTATATATATACCCTCTGTGTCCATGTATCACTTGTAACGGCTTGAAAAAGATCCTGGAGAGCGAAACGTTGCCACAATAAAATGTCACATTAGTTGCATTTGTGTCCTTTTACTTAACAAATCCCATGTAAGTAAGTAAGTTTATTCAGGTATACACAAATACATTTACATAGATTATCATACATAGCAGCATATGTGTAGAGAACTTATTTCCATTGGGGTCCTTTATCCTTTCTCCACTAGGATCAAATTTGATTGCCTCCCATTCCCAAGGCATTGTAGGAACCTTCCTCTTAGAGCTTTGTTTTGATTATAATGTAGAAACCTTAGGGGTTTAGCGCTTCCTCATGAATCTAATAATTATAACAAACTATGTGCCCGAAAGTGTTCATTGGCTACGATTAAAATTACCAAATATTACTTTTTTTTAAATAAAATATTTTAATGCAGTATTTTTTCAACGGAATGAAAATGAATTTTATTTCAAAATAGAGCTTGCAAAAGTTACAATACAAATAGTTACCAGAACAGTGGTTATAAAAAGGCACAAGCTGTTTAGAAAGCCACTAATTCCGCAGAGCATTAAATTTATATAACATAGTTTTACCGCCTTAAAATATTTTAAAGTAAATATAATAACTGAACTATAAAGTTTGTCCGATCGTTAAAACAAAATATGAATTCTGTAATTAAATGTTAACGTATTAAAATAATATTGTAAATTTTTCATACACTGAATACAAGTATTATATTAAATTTTATAACATTTAAAAAAATGGTGATAAAAACATACAATACGATTTATTAAGCCTTAATTAGCATAAATGAAAAGTATGACGAGTTAGTAAAGTCAGTGAAGAGTGTCGGAACACGGCGACTTTTGAGCGGGAGAGTTGACGACATTGATACTCCGAGTCCCACCATGACCGAGATAGTTACTGGTTCACGTTTGCTCACCTGTTGGACTGATATTTATGGCTGAAAAAATAGGTAGGTGCTATGTAACATGCAGAAAGTGAAGTTTGTGGCAGATGTAATAATGAAATAAATATACTTTTTAATTTGTACTGCTAATGGGAGCACAAAATGCGTTCTTAAGTAGGATACTAAAAATGTGATGGCCTGCTGCCTAGTTGTACATTGTTGCACAAGGCAGTTGTCCTGAAGGGAGGCTTCTTGATGCCTGTAAGAGGCTTTTACTCTTATGGAATTGTGTCTACAAACTGATCAAACCTGATTGCCTCATTTCAATAAAGCTCTATGACCCATACGGGTTTACCGCCCCACCCATTAATAATAATTATTATCTCTATTTCTACATGATTCAACCATGATTGACCTAGCTGACATCATTGGCATACTATATAGAGAAAGCTCTTGGTTATGCAGAGCATTTCGAGCAACTTGGGATGCGACCCACAGCAGTCGTCTAACACCCAGGTACCTACTTACTGGTAGGTGAACAGGGGCAGCAGATGTAAGGAAACATGCCTAACATTTCACCCGTGCCGGAATCGATCCTCGGACGCACAGTGTGTGTGCTGAGGACGCCATCAACCAAGCCACGAGCTGCTGGCAGGTCTGGTGTTTCACAAGGCAGTTAGTTATCCTCATGGGAAATTTCTTGATGCCTTTAGGGAGCTCTTAATCCAAGGAAAGGACCTGTCCGTCCATTTTTGTATCAAACCTGACCAAATTCCATTCCCCTTGCTTTGTATGACAGCTACAAGTTCAGAGCCTCTCATTATAATGAGCGTGAGCAGTGGGTGATAGTACTTCCTGACTTCCCTTGTAGGTTAATAACTGCTGATTATTATTATTATTATAATCAAATAGAAGCGCTAAACCACAGGGCTCATACAGCTAATAACTGCTGACAGGTGCTTAAACAAGTTTGTTGGGGCCACAGGTATATTAATTTTACGGGGAATCACTAAGTCCGTAAGTTAATCAGCCTTAAATGCCAACTGTAAGAATGAGTTATACCTAACCAATTATAGTGGTTGTAGGTTAATGAAAGCCAGAGTAACCATAACAAATGTACTCTCCATGGTCCGCTCCATAACAACAACAACAACAATAACTATAAATGACTGAACCAAACAAACATAGTATTTAATCCTCCTACTGCTCCCAACCCCTTACATTCCTCCTTTTCTAAATTACATATCATCACCACAGATGGAATGGTTACCATATCATCCAACTTATAAATCCAACCTATCTGGAGGTTTGACAACTCTGCTGGAACGCCGGAGAATTATAGGGTTTGCACTGTCCTGAGGTGCCCCCTCTTCTCTCACACTTGCTGTTTTCCTTATCAAACCTCCCAGGAGGTTCTTCCTGCATGCTAACCTGCTCTTTAAGTTTATTACAATAATTGTCTATTGTGGGCAGTTCCTCTAAACCTTTCCTTACCGCTTCTGGTACTGTTGGAATCAATGGTTGCACTCCACTCCTAAACCTTGGCATGAGTTGATCTATATGCCTTTTCCATATCATGTTACCAAAACCTCTAATTAACACTGTAATTCC
>WNWK01047428.1:0-13935 GCA_009830355.1 Cherax destructor | reverse complement strand
TAACAGTTGTTACTATAGCACTTGTTATCATAACAGTTGTTACTATAGCACTTGTCATCATAACAGTTGTTACTATAGCACTTGTTATCATAACAGTTGTTACTAGAGCACTTGTTATCATAACAGTTGTTACTATAGCACTTGTTATCATAACAGTTGTTACTATAGCACTTGTTATCATAACAGTTGTTACTAGAGCACTTGTTGTCATAACAGTTGTTACTAGAGCACTTGTTATCATAACAGTTGTTACTATAGCACTTGTTGTCATAACAGTTGTTACTATAGCACTTGTTATCATAACAGTTGTTACTATAGCACTTGTTATCATAACAGTTGTTACTAGAGCCCTTGTTATCATAACAGTTGTTACTAGAGCACTTGTTATCATAACAGTTGTTACTAGAGCCCTTGTTATCATACCAGTTGTTACTAGAGCACTTGTTATCATAACAGTTGTTACTAGAGCCCTTGTTATCATAACAGTTGTTACTATAGCACTTGTTATCATAACAGTTGTTACTATAGCACTTGTTATCATAACAGTTGTTACTATAGCACTTGTTATCATAACAGTTGTTACTATAGCACTTGTTATCATAACAGTTGTTACTATAGCACTTGTTATCATAACAGTTGTTACTATAGCACTTGTTATCATAACAGTTGTTACTATAGCACTTGTTATCATAACAGTTGTTACTATAGCACTTGTTGTCATAACAGTTGTTACTATAGCACTTGTTATCATAACAGTTGTTACTATAGCACTTGTTATCATAACAGTTGTTACTATAGCACTTGTTATCATAACAGTTGTTACTAGAGCACTTGTTATCATAACAGTTGTTACTATAGCACTTGTTATCATAACAGTTGTTACTATAGCACTTGTTATCATAACAGTTGTTACTAAGCACTTGTTATCATAACAGTTGTTACTATAGCACTTGTTATCATAACAGTTGTTACTATAGCACTTGTTATCATAACAGTTGTTACTATAGCACTTGTTATCATAACAGTTGTTACTAGAGCACTTGTTATCATAACAGTTGTTACTATAGCACTTGTTATCATAACAGTTGTTACTATAGCACTTGTTATCATAACAGTTGTTACTATAGCACTTGTTATCATAACAGTTGTTACTATAGCACTTGTTATCATAACAGTTGTTACTATAGCACTTGTTATCATAACAGTTGTTACTATAGCACTTGTTATCATAACAGTTGTTACTAAGCACTTGTTATCATAACAGTTGTTACTAGAGCACTTGTTATCATAACAGTTGTTACTAAGCACTTGTTATCATAACAGTTGTTACTAGAGCACTTGTTATCATAACAGTTGTTACTAAGCACTTGTTATCATAACAGTTGTTACTAGACCTTGTTATCATAACAGTTGTTACTAAGCACTTGTTATCATAACAGTTGTTACTATAGCACTTGTTATCATAACAGTTGTTACTATAGCACTTGTTATCATAACAGTTGTTACTATAGCACTTGTTATCATAACAGTTGTTACTATAGCACTTGTTATCATAACAGTTGTTACTATAGCACTTATCATAACAGTTGTTACTAAAGCACTTGTTATCATAACAGTTGTTACTAAAGCACTTGTTATCATAACAGTTGTTACTAAAGCACTTGTTATCATAACAGTTGTTACTAGAGCACTTGTCATAACAGTTGTTACTAAAGCACTTGTTATCATAACAGTTGTTACTAAAGCACTTGTTATCATAACAGTTGTTAATAAAGCACTTGTTATCATAACAGTTGTTACTAGAGCACTTGTTGTCATAACAGTTGTTACTAGAACACTTGTTGTCATAACAGTTGTTACTAAAGCACTTGTTATCATAACAGTTGTTACTAAAGCACTTGTTGTCATAACAGTTGTTACTAAAGCACTTGTTATCATAACAGTTGTTACTAAAGCACTTGTTGTCATAACAGTTGTTACTAGAGCACTTGTTGTCATAACAGTTGTTACTAAAGCACTTGTTGTCATAACAGTTGCTACTAAAGCACTTGTTGTCATAACAGTTGTTACTAGAGCACTTGTTATCATAACAGTTGTTACTAGAGCACTTGTCATAACAGTTGTTACTAGAGCACTTGTTGTCATAACAGTTGTTACTAGAGCACTTGTCATAACAGTTGTTACTAGAGCACTTGTTATCATAACAGTTGTTACTAGAGCACTTGTTATCATAACAGTTGTTACTAGAGCACTTGTCATAACAGTTGTTACTAGAGCACTTGTCATAACAGTTGTTACTAGAGCACTTGTTGTCATAACAGTTGTTACTAGAGCACTTGTTGTCATAACAGTTGTTACTAGAGCACTTGTTACAACAGTTGTTACTAGAGCACTTGTTGTCATAACAGTTGTTACTAGAGCACTTGTTGTCATAACAGTTGTTACTAGAGCACTTGTTGTCATAACAGTTGTTACTAGAGCACTTGTTGTTATAACAGTTGTTACTAGAACACTTGTTGTCATAACAGTTGTTACTAGAGCACTTGTTGTTATAACAGTTGTTACTAGAGCACTTGTTGTCATAACAGTTGTTACTAGAGCACTTGTCATAACAATTGTTACTAAGAGCTCATGGTTCAGCAGTATTTATATGTGGTGAAACACAGGAACTTGGTGTCACAACAACTGGTATAGGTCAAGGTCAACAGAGAGCTGGTGATTTACTTCATAGTGTTATACTATAACTTTCTACACTATTATGTTGGAAAAGTTGGGATGATAAAAACTCCAAGTAGAAGTGAGATAGGCCAAGACAAACTTGCACTAAAAACAATTTATCCAGTTGTTTCTCAAAAGATTTCTTTATACAATAAGAATGGTTTCTAAGTTTCCGAAATCAAATGGTTCGTCCTCTATGGTAATGGTTTGTGGAGCGTTATTGTCTATGGTGGCAGCTGGTACTCCCGTGAGGAAACCTGTAGCTGGTACTCCCGTGAGGAAACCTGCAGCTGGTATCGGAGAGGGTTTGGTTAAAGAAAAAGAAGTTTTGCTGTTTTATCAGACATAATGGTTGACGAAGACTATTTGGGAGAAATGGACTTCAAGGTTGCGGATACTAGAGATAATATAACTGCTCTACGATATAAAAACTGGTGGTATAAGTAAAGAAATAATGGAGGTAGCCTTAGAACAGGCGGTAAAGGGGAATGAGCATATTTCTAACGAAATTATAAAAAATATTCATTGTGCTAGGAAAGAAGTTAGTCCTTATTCTCCTAAGACTAACAAATCAATAAGGATAAGATTAGGGAGGTAATAGTACTGCTGGAAAGTTTACCAGAGATGTTTGTAAGAATGGAGCTGCGTTAGATATAGAAGACACGGAAAAAATGTTTCTGGTATTACTGTGGAATCTGTAGGGATGACACTTAAGATAAATCACGATTTTTTTTTTTATATTTTATTAAATCAAAACGGTAGGAATACAAAAATATAACATGGTGGTACTGTCGTGCCGATTAGGTAAAACTTGCGATTTTGGCTTAAATAGCAACGCTCTTCTTGCCATATAAGACAAGCGAAAATTTGTGTATGCAATAATTTCCCAAACATTATTCTGAACCTAACGAAAAAAATATATTTCATTGTGTTTGTTTATTATTAAATTATTGTAAACTTATCTAAAATATATTTAGTTGGGTTAGGCTAAATTAAATTGAGCTTGTTATAATAAGGTTAGGTAAGTTTTCTAAAATTCTTTTGGTGCAAAATTAAATTTTTTTACATTAACATTAATGGAAAATATATATCTTTGAACGTATAAGAGAAAATTTTAGAAAGGACTTAATTTTGAATGAGTTCTTGCTAATTGACCAGTTTTACCTATTAGGCACGACAGTACTACACCAAGTACCTCATAAATGCAATATGATATTATGATCTTAATTAAGACACATGAAAATAGATAAAACAAAGGATGTCCTCAAGCTAAACAGAAAAGAAAACAATCCTAAATATGTAAGTGCCGTGATGCGGAAACTTACTGTATATAAATATGGACACATTGTACTATATGTACAGTGGTATTTAAAACAGCTTCCTACATAATAACTCCAGCATAATACTCCCAAACTCCTCAAACCCTGACGAGCACCGTATATGCCTCTACACAAGGTACAGACACCACATTGTTTCACTAGTCTTCTGAGATCAATACCAACCCATGGCAAATGAAAATCCCAATGCTAACTCAAAAACCTTACATATACATGTTGTGCAATACAAATAACAAAAAAGGCACAATACCGTGACTGGAACAATACACACACAACCCGCACATAGAAGGGAGGAGCTTACGACGACGTTTCGGTCCGACTTGGACCATTTACAAAGTCACACTAACACAAAGAAAAGGTATAAGGGGTATTTATAGGCCAGAAGACAGGGGTAGGCAGAATAAAGTGGTGGAGGAGTAATAGTGGAAGTAGTAGTGGTGGTGGAAGTAGTAATAGTGGAGTCAGTCAATACTAGGAAAGAAGGGGAAGGAATCAGGTTAAGTCACGGGTGTTCCCTGTATGAATCTTAGCCCTGGCTTTGTCTCTGTAGATGCTTTCCTCTCTCATTACATTGTTAAATGCTCTAAACTTCAGAACACCCGTGACTTAACCTGATTCCTTCCCCTTTTATCTCTTCCCCCTTCTCCTCTTTCTTCTTTCTCCTCTGTATATCTCCTTGTATGTGTCCTTCTTCATTTTATTTTCATCATTTTTTCCCCTCTGTGTTCTTGTCCTTACCCTATGCGGGCCACCACCTTTATTGCAGTGCTCCTCTTTCCTAGTATTGACTGACTCCACTACTACTACTTCCACTATTACTCCTCCAACACTTTCTTGTGTCCTCCCCTGTCTGTTGGCCTATAAATACCCCTTATACCTTTTCTTTTTGTTAGTGTGACTTTGTAAATGGTCCAAGTCGGAGCGAAACGTCGTCGTAAGCTCCTCTCTTCTTGTTAATATGTTTTTTTTTTTTAGACATCTATGACATGCCTACATTCATTGCCGCATACTTGAATACAATTTATGTAAGTGAAACCATACAAGTTGAGAATAAACCCATTCCTAACCCCCAAACAACTAAAATCAATTATTTCAAAACAAACAATTGTTCTATATTATATACCAACAGAAACATCTCAAACTTGCTTTTGTTTTTGTAAAATTTCATTGTACATAAAATGGTGTCAACACCACACCGTTCCCCAAATTTAGGCACTGTAAAACAATTCCTCAGTGCAAAATTAACCCTAAAATAAATGATCATATTCATGAGATGCCACCCTCAGTCATACCACAACAAGCCACGCCACCTGGCATAACATCCTTGACCTGTTGACCAGAGGACTGAAACACACACATTCACTCCGTTCATGCTGAGGCCAAAAATAACACAGAAACACTCCCCTGTTTACAAAACACCCGTCCTCACAAGAAGCTCCTGTCTTCCCAATACTCCAACCAATGCCACTAAGCAAGTAAGAATTTGCTACCAACAAACTTGCAACATAATGGTAGACCTAATTCTCATAAATACCAAGACATGTTAAGATATCTGATTTCCCAACACATGAATCAGTGCCATACAGTATAATGTATGTCAACCTGTCCGCCAACCACTTGCTGGTGGACGAGTCGTGCTGACGCCCATTTAGGAGTCACCGGTGATAAAGCACATAAAACCCTTTCACCCGCCGCTCCCTCCCTGACAGGAACCCCTTCTACTAAACCCACCCCTGCCAATATGTGCACATGAAACCACCAGGCCTCCACCCTCGAGAAGACCAAGAATGTCGAAGCATCACCAGCAAACTTTCCGTAATTCCCCTGGCAACACCCCACCCACTCCGACCAGCCCCTTACTGAGGTCCCCCCCCTCCCCCCAAACAGAATGTCCATAGTCAAGTCCCTATAACCTTGATAGAAAGCTTTACACCATTTCCCTGCATATATCACCTGATTTCTGCACCTAGACTTATAAATACCTACCGCCAACGCCCGGATACGCTGTGCTCCGGGAGCATCCCTCATAACCCACAATATGAGTATGTACTCGACCACCAAGTAAGACACTGCCGTTCTGACATCCTCCGGATATGCCCCCACGTCCAAACACAGTGCCCGCAGGGTCATCAAACACCCCGCCCCCACCCTCTTTAAAGCCCCACTAAACCACTCTCTGACTCCCACCAACGTAGTATCACAGAAATACAGAGTATGATACGCTGTATCCAGGACTCTACACGATCAGCACAAACCATCCCTGATGATTCCCATCCTATACAACTGCGTACGCATCACCAAAATACCCACTCTTGGTGGTATTCTCAACTTCCTCATCCAACGCCACATTAACTTCCAATTATACATTGGATAAATACCTGCACCCTGCACCACACCTCTCCCTCTGCGCACTCTATCCAAAGCACCTACCTTAACCCTCCCTGGCTCCCTCACAACTAGTAGGAACCTCAACATAGCCTCAACCGATCCCTACCCCGCCACCACCTACGTACCTCCTGCATGACCCCATTCACCCTCCTTCCCCCCTTACCCCCCTACCACATATTCTTGCCTAACAAAAATACTTTGTAGCCTATTTCTTAACGGTATCAACCCCCCCCACCCCAGTCGTCACTACCTCCCTACCTAACCAATGACTCCCATGATTCCAAATATATCGAAAAACCCTCCCAAGCAACCTCTCAACATTACACCCGGAGAGGATATACAGCAGCAACAAACCATAGTTTGCTATATACTAAAACATTTACCACCACCGCCCATTGCAACAGTGTTACCTCAGTTGACCTGAAGCCACCCATCCTATCTATAGCTCTGTCCACCACCGCCACCGAATTCAATTCTCTCGCCAATTCCCTATCATGGCTGAAAATTACCCCGCAAATTTTAATCCTATCGACGCACTTCCAATCGCCCCTACTTTCCAACGTCTCTCCCACCCACGAACCTACCTCCAACAAACATGACTTACCCCTATTTACCCTCATACCTGTCGCCTCCCCAAAAATACCCACAATCCTATTCACATGTAATAAGCCCTCACTACTACCCACCAGGACGGTCGTATCGTCGACATAGCCTACTATGCCTGATTCACAACCCCTTCCCACCTCCCCATCCCAAACCCCTTCCCTAACCAATCTATAGAAAGGGTCCTGCATACACCCAAACAGGATTTGTGACAGAGGACAACCCTGCCGCAAACCCTGTTCATAACTCACCTGAAACCCCAACTTCCCATTAACTTGGACCCTTGCCGACGCCCGATCATATAAAGTCCTAACCCACCCCACGATTTCATCCCCAAACCCCAGCCCCAACATCACGATATTACTATGGTACCTGAGGTGGGTAAGGTTTATGGAGGAAAAATAACCAGGTTTACGCCTTTTGGAGCTTTTAGATATTTGTAGGTTATATAGAAGGTCCTCTCCATATTAGGTTTCAAACAATAGAACAGAAAGTGTTGGAGATGTACTATCTGAAGGCTATACAGTAAATGTGCAAGTTATTGACATAGAAAGCAGTGGTAAGGTGAACCTAAGCTTGAAAAGTATTTAAACAGTGATATTATTATAATCAAATAGAAGCGCTAAACCACAGGGGTTATACAGCTTAAACAGTGATAGTAATTTTTCCAATGAAGACCGAAAAAAAGTAAACCTAGAGGCAGTGGTGATAGAGGAGATCGTGGTAGAGGTCGTGGTAGAGGTCGTGGTAGAGATCGTGGTAGAGGTCGTGGTAGAGGTCGTGGTAGAGATCGTGGTAGAGATCGTGGTAGAGGTCGTGGTGGTTGGTGAAAGCGTGTGTTAATGAGAAGGCTACTGCGCGCCCTAGTGATACCAGAAGTTTTCAAAAATCAATTTCTGATGAAGTAAAACAAAGGCTCGGGTTGTTTTTTCGTTGCTAAATAAATTTCTATCATGGCTAATCCCAGCATCCCAAGTGTTTTTTACTGGTTGAGCTACAGATGGGAGAGAAGAATATAAACGAGGCAGCCAGTGATGGCTGGCTTAGTGCAAAGGCGCTGGGCCAGCTGAGGTGTTTCATGGCATTAGTACAGCTAATGCAGACAAATTATCTAATTGCGACAACAGCAAATACCAGTTAGTTAGTTAAACCCATAAACAGTCCAACTGTTACTGCTTTTAAGATTCATCAAGCTGTCAGAGTATGACACAAGGACAGGTATAATGTTTGGGCCAGAAAGGAGAGGTTTAACTAATGATGACATATCTTCTGCTGATGAAATAATGCACATTAGATTAGGAAGGCAAATCCTTCTTTGAATTTGGCACAAGCTGTTGCTATCATGATGTAAGTAAATATAACGAGGTGGATTCAGATGAAATGGCTGATATGAGCCAAAAGGCTACGCAACTATTTGATAAAACATTTAGAAAGAAAATTGAAGGGAGCTAATTTTTATTCAGACTGTAGAAAAAAGGCGAGAAATATGAGAAACATGATTATAGGGATGAAACTGTCTTCAGCTGCTGTGAGAACGATACCTAATTAACCCTATGAAAAGGAACAGAAATTAGGGATAAACAGGTGTGGTACTCTCCATCCCCTAAAGGGCGGATCAGACCTAAGCTGTTACATTAGCGAATCATCAGCATTATATCACTACAGACAATCGTCGACTTACGATCCAGTTAGGTTCCGACCGACTGGTCGTAAGTCGAATTGAACGTTAGTCGGGTAGATATTGTAATTACGTATCTTATAATCTTTATATTATCTTTCTTTAACTTTTTTTTTATCTTAGAAAAGGTTTAATTCAAATACGTGCACATTACAATTAATTTAAAATTACAATTAAAATATATAAACAAAATTGAAATAAAATACAAGAAACACTATCGTACGGCCTCATTTGTGCTGCCAGGCGTACAAATATTTATGGTCGTAAGTGTGGATGGTCGTAAGTTGTATATGTCGTAAGTTGGCGACTATCTGTATATGATAATGTGATTACTTTTTGGTAGTTACATGGACTAACAAACTCTCTACCATTTCAATATTAGTGAAGCTCTGGTGTTTCTTCAGTAACTTTACAAAATCTTCGGTACAAGTTATAACTTTATATTTCAGGATGTTTGCATGGTTATATATTGATTCTTGCTCTGAATTGTTGAAAACAAACTGTTTTTTTTAGCGTATTTATATTTTTTTGTAGACTCTTAAAAACTTTTAGGATGCTTAACGCCTATTATAGCTAGGAAGTTCAGTTTTTGCCGCTCTTCTGTATTCTGAGGTATCATAAAACAGGAGTTTACTTTGTTGTACAGAAATGTTGTTTTTTGAAAACCTGTCAATAAAAAAATTAATTGCAGTCTCAGTTTTTTCTTCATGTTTTCTAGAAATGACAATTAGCTTAGTTCTCCCTAAAGCAAAAGCTGATAAGTCTTTCAAAGGACCAACAGGCAACAAAAGAGAGCTGCCAAAAACATACTCAGCATCAATAACCATTACAGAAAAGTCTTTGTATATACTGATTGGCTAGAAAGAAGGGCAGCCATTGATTTACCAGACATATAAGTTGGTGCAAGGCGACTTAGAAGGATTACTTTATTTCCAACATAACGAACATTATGTTTTAAAAGATCAACCTTATGACCTTGTTCGGTAAAGACTTTGTCTGTTTTATATTTCCCTCAGCAAGAGACTCTAATGTTTTACTAGAACCACATAATGTCAATCCCCTGTGCATATTAATGAAACATTTACTTTTGCATATGCCATGTGTTTTCGCTCACCATGAGGCGGGCCAAAGCAGCATGGGTTCGACCCCTGGCTAGTGCAGTGTTGTTATTGATAAATAAATAAATAAATATATATATATATATATATATATATATATATATATATATATATATATATATATATATATATATATATATATATATATATATATATATATATATATATATATATATATATATATATGTCGTGCTGAATAGGTAAAACTGGTCAATTAGCAAGAACTCATTTAAAATTAAGTCCTTTTTAAAATTTCCTCGTATACGTTTAAATATATATATTTTTCTCATTTATGTTAGTGTAAAAATTAATAATTTTGTACCAAAAGAAGCTTAGAAAACTTACCTAACCTTATTATAACAAGCTCAATTTAATTTAGCCTAATCCAACTAAATATATTGTAAATAAGTTTACAGTAATTTAATAATAAACAAACGCAACGGAATATCTTTTTTTCGTTAGGTTCAGAATGATCTTTGCTATCAACTACTATTACTATTGTCATTACTACTACTATTATTATCATTACTATTACTACTATTATCATTACTACTACTAATACTATAATCATTACTACTACGATTAATATAAAAAAAAATCTCTCAAAATCTTGCATCCGCATTCATTATATTTAGTTAATTGTTTTGAAGAGGAAACTGCCATAACTGGTGACACCTTACTGGCACTCACTGAGGTGTTACATAACTGGTGACAGCTTACTGACACTCACTGAGGTGTTACATAACTGGTAACACCTTAATGACACTCACTGAGATCTTACATAACTGGTGACACTATATACATCACTGAGTATTAATAACTGTGATGAACTTACATTGAACTCACTCAGGTATTACATAACTGGTATACATTACTGACACTCACTGAGATGTTACATAACTGGTACACCTTACTGACACTCACTGAATGTTACATAACTGGTGACACCTTTATGCACTCACTAGGTGTTACATATCTGGTGACACCTTACTGACATCTCACTGAGGTGTTACATTGGTGACCCCTACGACACTCACTGAGTGTTACTAATTAATATACACCAACGAATACTGAGGTTACAAAACTGGTAACACCTTACTACTCTCACTTAGTGTTACATAACTGGTGGCACCTTACTGCCACTCACTAGTGTTACATAACTGGTCAATACTGCCACTCATAGGGATGTTACATAATGGTAACACCTTACTGACACTCACTGAGATGTTACATAACTGGTGACACCTTACTGACACTCACTGAGGTGTTACATAACTGGTGACACCTTACTGACACTCACTGAGGTGTTACATAACTGGTAACACCTTACTGACACTCACTGAGATGTTACATAACTGGTGACACCTTACTGACACTCACTGAGTGTTACATAACTGGTGACACCTTACTGCCACTCACTGAGTGTTACACTGGTGACACCTTACTGACACTCACTGAGGTGTTACATAACTGGTGACACCTTACTGACACTCACTGAGGTGTTACATAACTGGTGACACCTTACTGACACTCACTGAGATGTTACATAACTGGTGACACCTTACTGCCACTCACTGAGGTGTTACATAACTGGTGACAACTTACTGCCACTCACTGAGGTGTTACATAACTGGTGACACCTTACTGACACTCACTGAGGTGTTACATAACTGGTGGCACCTTACTGCCACTCACTGGGGTGTTACATAACTGGTAACACCTTCGCACTCACTGAGTGTTACATAACTGGTGACACCTACTGACACTCACTGAGGTGTTACATAACTGGTACACCTTTCTGACACTCACTGAGGTGTTACATAACTGGTGGCACTTACGCACTCACTGAGGTGTTACATAACTGGTGACACCTTACTGACCTCACTGAGGTGTTACATAACTGGTGACACCTTACTGCACTCACTGAGGTGTTACATAACTGGTGACACCTTACTGACACTCACTGAGGTGTTACATAACTGGTGACACCTTGCACTCACTGAGGTGTTACATAACTGGTGGCACCTTACTGCCACTCACTGAGGTGTTACATAACTGGTGGCACCTTACTGACACTCACCGAGGTGTTACATAACTGGTGGCATCTTACTGCCACTCACTGAGGTGTTACATAACTGGTGGCACCTTACTGCCACTCACTGAGGTGTTACATAACTGGTGGCACCTTACTGCCACTCACTGAGATGTTACATAACTGGTGGCACCTTTCTGCCACTCACTGAGGTGTTACATAACTGGTGGCATGTTACTGACACTCACTGAGTGTTACAACTGGTGGCACCTACTGCACTCACTGAGGTGTTACATAACTGGTGGCACCTTACTGCCACTCACTGAGGTGTTACATACTGGTGGCACCTTACTGCACTCACTGAGGTGTTACATAACTGGTGGCACCTACTGCCACTCACTGAGTGTTACATAACTGGTGGCACCTTACTGCCACTCACTGAGGTGTTACATAACTGGTGGCACCTTACTGCCACTCACTGAGGTGTTACATAACTGGTGGCACCTTACTGCCACTCACTGAGGTGTTACATAACTGGTGGCACCTTACTGCCACTCACTGAGGTGTTACATAATGGTGACACCTTACTGCCTCACTGAGTGTTACATAACTGGTGACACCTTACTGACACTCACTGAGGTGTTACATAACTGGTGACACCTTACTGACACTCACTGAGGTGTTACATAACTGGTGACACCTTACTGACACTCACTGAGATGTTACATAACTGGTGACACCTTACTGGCACTCACTGAGGTGTTACATAACTGGTGGCACCTTACTGACACTCACTGAGGTGTTACATAACTGGTGACACCTTACTGACACTCACTGAGGTGTTACATAACTGGTAACACCTACTGCACTCACTGAGGTGTTACATAACTGTGACACTTACTGCACTCACTGAGTGTTCTAACTTGACACCTACATCACTGAGGTGTTACATAACTGGTAACAACTTATGCTACGGGTTTACATACTTGACCACTACATCATGGTTTACAACTGGTGGCACCTTACTGCCACTCACTGGGGTGTTACATAACTGGTAACACCTTACTGACACTCACTGAGATGTTACATAACTGGTGACACCTTACTGACACTCACTGAGGTGTTACATAACTGGTGACACCTTACTGACACTCACTGAGGTGTTACATAACTGGTGACACCTTACTGACACTCACTGAGGTGTTACATAACTGGTGACACCTTACTGACACTCACTGAGGTGTTACATAACTGGTGACACCTTACTGACACTCACTGAGGTGTTACATAACTGGTGACACCTTACTGACACTCACTGAGGTGTTACATAACTGGCACCTTACTGACACTCAGGTTACAAACTGGTGGCCCTTACGCATCACTGAGGTGTACATAATGTACCCATGACATACTGGATTTACTAACGTGACCTGTACTACGGGTGATTCAACTGAGTGTTAATACTCACTTTGCACTACCGAGGTCTACGCACCCTAATGACATAACGGTGCCCTTACTGCACCACTGTGTTACATAACTGGTGATTACTACTCACGTACATCCTGAGTTACACTCGAGTTACATACGAGTTTAACTGGATTAGGACATACGTTATACTCTGAGATTATACCTGCACTTATCCTACGTTACAAACGGGATTACTACGTACTTAATCGGTCACTTGCACTCGCCTACGGTGTTACATAACTGGTGCACCTTACGCACTGGGTTACTAACTGCACTACATCACGAGGTGTTACATAACGACACTTCTGCAACAGGTGTTAATAACTGTGCACTCTGACACTACTGAGGTGTTACATAACGGGCCCTTACTGACATCACAAGGTGTTACATAATGGTGACACTCTTACGCTTACGAGGGTTAATAACTGGTGACACCTTACTGCCTCAGGTGTTACATAACTGGTGCACTTTCCTCACGAGGTGTTATAACTGGTGCACTTACTGCCTCACGGGGTTACATAACTGGACCCTTTACTCATGTATGTAACATACGTGTTGGCACTTACTGACCTCACCGAGGTGTTAAAATGGTGC
>WNWK01047427.1:0-10000 GCA_009830355.1 Cherax destructor | reverse complement strand
TAAAAGAAGTAAATGCTAGGGTGTTGGGGAGAGGGGTGGGATTAAATTATGGGGAATTATATGCAAAATGGGAGTTGACACAGTTACTTTTTGCTGATGATACTGTGCTTATGAGAGATTCTAAAGAAAAGTTGCAAAGGTTAGTGGACGAGTTTGGGAGGGTGTGTAAAGGTAGAAAGTTGAAAGAGAACATAGATAAGAGTAAGGTGATGAGGGTATCAAACGATTTAACCCTTTGGGGGTCGGTGCCGTACTAGTACGTTTTAAGAGCAGGGGTTGGTGCCATACTAGTAGGAGTAAATTCTAGCGGCCTCAAATTAAGTGGGAAACGGCTGGTAGCCCTACATATGAAAGAATGGGTCTATGTGGTCAGTGTGCGGAGAATAAAAAAAATCCTGCACTACACACTGCATAATGAGAGAAAAAATCAGACCATTTTTTAAATTTAAAACAGCGACTTTTGCAGTCTATTTTCGTATGGTATTTATTGATGTATTCTCGTTTTCTTGGTCTCAGTTGATAGAATGGAAGATATATTACAGAAATAGAGATAATTTTGATTGGTTTGACAATAACAAGTACCTTGAAATTGAGCTCAAAGTAGCTGAAAATTTTCAATTTTTGACAATGTTCAAGAGTAAACAAATCACACCATGCGTCCAATATACATCACCTGGTGAGTCTAATATTCATGCACAAGTGCTCTGATATTATTTTTACCATTTATTCTGGACCCTATTTTGAAATTGGCATCGTTTTGAAATTTGTGTGAAATTGGCCAAATTGCCATTTTCTGACCACTATTTTGGGTAGTTGAAATTGTTAAATAGGCGGTTTCTTGTACTCAATCGATAGAAGAAATGGAGTTCTAGCGAAATAACTATAATTTTAGTAGACTTAAACATTGGAATTTGCTGAAAATAGGGCTCAAAATGGGCGAAATCGCCGATGCGTAAATGTCATCAACACCGCTAACTTCGCGAAAGCATAATTCCGTTAGTTTTCGATCAAATTTCATAATTTTAGTGGTGTTATGATCAGAAAAAGATTTTCTATCATTCCATAAGATTTTTTTTTTTTTTTTTTTCAAAAAAATTTCGACCCCAGGAAAAGGTTTCCAACAAGGCCTGTCGACCCCCATAGGGTTAAATAAAGAAAAATTGGATATCACATTAGAAGAGGGATTATGGAAGAACTAAATGTTTTCAAATACAGTGGACCCCCGAGTTTCGTAAACCCCGGAAATCGTACATTTATGTAAGTATAATATTGTAAGTGCTTGTGGAAAAGTATTTTTGGGGGTCTGAAATAGACTAACCTACGTGACATTTTTTCTTAAGGGGGTAAATTCGTTCGGTAATGGCACTTGAGCAGACTTCAGGAGTGAAGTTTTTACGAAACTCGGGGGTCCACTGTATTTGGGAGTTGACTTGTCAGCAGATGGGTTTATGAAGGATGAGGTTAACTATAGAATTGATGAAGGAAAAAAGGTGAGTGGTGCGCTGAAGTATCTGTGGACACAAAAAACGTTATCCATGGAGGCAAAGAAGATAATGTACGAAAGTATAGTGGTACCAACACTCTTATATGGGTGTGAAGCATGGGTTGCAAATGCTGCAGCGAGGGCAATGTGTGGGGTAAATATTATGCAGAAAATTCGGAGTGTGGAAATTAGGAGAAGGTGTGGAGTTACTAAAAGTATTGATCAAAGGGCTGAAGAGGGGTTGTTGAGGTGGTTTGGTCATTTAGAGAGAATAGATCAAAGTAGAATGACTTGGAGAGCGTATAAATCTGTACGGGAAGGAAGGCGGGGTAGGGGTCGTCCTCAAAAAGGTTGGAGGGACGGAGTAAAGGAGGTATTGTGGGCGTGGGGCTTCGACTTCCAGCAAACATGTCTGAGCGTGTTAGATAGGAGTAAATGGAGACGAATGGTTTTTGGGACCTGATGAGCTGTTAGAGTGTGAGCGGGGTAACATTTTGTGAAAGGATTCAGGGAAACCAGTTAATTGATTTAGTTGGACTTGAGTCCTGGAAATGGGAAGTACATTGCCTGCACTTTAAAGGAGGGGTCTGGGATAGTGACAGCTGGGAGGGACTTATTTTCAGCTGTCGTATCTGAGCACCTCTGCAAAGACAGTGATTATGTATGAGTGAGGTGAAAGTGTTGAATGATGATGAAATTATTTTCTTTTTGGGGATTTTCTTTCTTTTTGGGTCACCCTGCCTCGGTGGGAGACGGCCGACTTGTTGAAAAAAAAAATATAATACACACACACACACCACAGCCCCGGTGGCCTGGTTGCTAAAGCTCTCGCTTCACGCACGAAGAACCCGGGTTCAATTCCCGGCGGGGCGGAAACATTTTGAAGTGTTTCCTTACACACATACACACACACACACACACACACACAAAACAGGCCTAGTGTCTAATCGACATGTGCCTAGGACAAAATGGTAACTAACACACAATGGATCCCCAGATTTCGTCAATAATTCTTTCCAGAAGGCTGTTCCCATAAAGACAAATGTAAATTACATTAGTCCATTTCAGACCCCCAAAAATACATTTACATAATTGTCCACTGAATACAGTAGTGCTCCGCTTTTCAGCGTTCCGTTAATATAACAAGTTCAAATTATGACCAAAACTTTCTATACGTCGAACAGTCTTTCAAATACGGCACACGCCACCCGCTCTGTTTACATTTTCCATGAGCACATCTATCTATTATGTAATAATAATCACTTTTGGGCACATTAAATGCCCTATTTTACGTCAATATAGACATTTTCATTAATCCATCTATGATATTTTCTTCAAAATTACGTAAGAAACATGTTACATAGCATATAAACATGCTGTTTATATGCTACGGAGGTGTAGTTGCCGGGCGGAGGGAAAACATTACGTAATACTAATAATAATCACTCTTGGGCACATTATATGTCTTATTTTACGTTAATACAGTGGAATCCCAGTTTCGAACGCCTCGGCAATCAAACAAATCGTGTTTTGAACACATTTTTCAAACAAATTTTGTCCCACCAATCGAACAAGTGTGTACCAGACCTGTCCGCCCAGAGGTGCGCAAGCGCCGTGAGCCAGTCTAGCATTGTTTACACTTGAGTGAACATTGCCCTGCACGCTCATCCAAACATTTCACAATTAATTAATTGTGTTTGGAGCTTTTTCATTAAGTGCGACAGTGAAATAAGCTACCATGGGTCCCAAGAAAGTTCCTAGTGGTACCACTGTGGTGAAGAAAGTGAGAAACACCATAGACATGAAGAAGGAAATTATACAAAAATACAAGGTGGTGTGCGAATTTCTGAGCTTGCCAGGATATATGGTAAAAACAGGTCAACTATTGCTTCTATCCTGGCAAAGAAGGAACAAATCAAGGAAGCTGATGTTGCAAAAGGTGTTAATATGCTAGCCAAAAATAGACCACAAATAGTCGAACAGGTTGTGAAGTTGTTGCTGGTGTGGATCAAGGATAAAGAGTTAGCGGTTGATAGTGTGTCGGAGACAATCATTTGTGAAACGGCAAGGAAGTTGCATGCCGATCTTGAAAAGAAAATGCTTGGAACAGTGCTGATTGTAGTGTTAGTGATTTTAAGGCCAGCAGAGGCTGGTTTGACAGATTTAAGAAGCATAGTGGCATACACAATGTGGTAAGGCATGGTGAGGCTGCCAGTTCACACAAACGTGCAGCTGAAAAATTCATAAACGAGTTTCAGGACTACATAAAGACAGAAAATTTGAAACGCGAACAAGTGTTCAATTGTGACGAAACAGACCTGTTTTGGAAGAAAATGCCCAACAGGACCTACATTACTCAGGAGGAAAAGGCACTGCCAGGACACAAGCCTATGAAAGACAGGATAACTCTTATGTTTTATGCTAATGCTAGTGGGGATTTTAAAGTGAAGCCTTTACTGGTGTATCACTCAGAAAATCCCAGTGTTCAAGAAACACAATGTCGTCAAGAATAGATTGTGTGTCTTGTGGAGAGCTAGTCAGAATGCATGGGTTACAAGGAAACTTTTCAGTGACTGGATCCATGAAGTGTCTGGCCCCAGTGTGAAAAGATACCTACAGGAAAAGGAATTGGACCCCAAGTGCCTCCTGTTACTGGACAATACTCCTGCACATCCTCCAAACTTGGAAGACCTACTGTGTGAAGACTTCAATTTTATAAAAGTAAAGTTCTTGCCTCCTAACACAACTCCTCTCCTCCAGCCCATGGACCAGCAGGTCATTTCCAACTTCAAAAAACTCTACACAAAAGCAGTGTTTGAAAACTGCTTTGAAGTGACCTCGGACACTGAATTGAACGTTAGAGAGTTCTGGAAGAATCACTTCAAAATCTACAACTACATAGGCCTTATAGGTAAGGCTTGGAATGCAGTGACTTCCAGGACTTTGAACTCTGCTTGGAGACCATTGTGGCCAGGTTGTGTCCAACAGAGGGATTTTGAAGGGTTTGAGGCTGACCCTGACCCTGTGCCTGTTGTGGAAGGTATTGGGCATTGGGCAAATCCCTGGGTTTGGAGGCGAGTGGCAAGGATGTGGAAGAGTTGGTGAAGGGCCACAGGATAGAGCTAACCACTGAAGAGCTGCAAGAGCTGGAAATGGAAGAACATAAGACCAGAGTTGAGGCTCTTGTTTCAAAGGAGGAGAAGAGGGACTGGTTGAGGTGCCGTCTTCAGAGATTAAGGAGATTTGTTTGAAGTGGAACGATGTTCAAAGGTTTGTGGAGAAACACCACCCTGACCAAGCTGAAACAAACCATATCAGCAACATGTTCAGTGACAAAACAATGTCCCACTTCAGGAAAATCTTAAAGAGGTGCCAGAAACAGAGGACTCTGGACAGTTATTTTGTGCGACAGGGGTCCAGTGACTCTCAAGCTGGTCCTAGTGGGATTAAAAGACAAAGAAGGGAAGTAACCCCATATAGGGCTTTGATACCTGAAGTCCTTATGAAGGGGGATTCCCCTTCCAAACACTAAGCCCTCCCTCCCTATCTTCCATATGCCATCAACAATCTTCAATAAAGGTAAGTAAAAATGTTATTTTATATGTTTAAATATTTAAATAAACATGCATTTATTTAATATATCTTTACTATGTAGTATAATTCATATGTGTATATGTAGAACTATAATTAATCTCATTAAAATGCATTTTTTTTTTTTTTTTTAATATTTTTGGATTTCTGGAACAGATTAATTGTATTTCCATTATTTCTTATGGGAAATATTGATCCGACTTTCAAACATTTTGAGTTTAGAACAAGCTCCTGGAACGGATTATGTTCGAAACTCGGGGTTCCACTGTATAGACATTTTCATTAATCCATCTATGATATTTTCTTCCAAATTATATAAAAAACACATTACAAAGCATATAAACATGCTGTTTATATGCTATGGAGGTGTGGTTGACGGGCGGAAAGAAAACATTACGTAATACTAATAATAATCACTCTTGGGCACATTAATTGTCTTATTTTACATTAACATACACATTTTCATTAATCCATCTATGATATTTTCTTCCTAATTATATAAGAAACACGTTACATAGCATATAAACATGCTGTTTATATACTACGGAGGTGTGGTTGCCAGGCGGAGAGAAAACATGATAATCACTCTTGCGCACATTAACCCTTTGGGGGTCCAAGGGGTCTCTCTGAAACTCATTCTCAGGGTCCACGAATTTAAAAAAAAAAAAAAAAAAAAAAAATTATGAAATGATAGAGAATCTTTTCTGATCATAACGCCACAAAAATTATGAAATTTGATCGAAAACTAACGGAATTATGCTTTCGCGAAGTTAGCGGTATCCATGACATTTACGCATCGGCGATTTCGCCCACTTTGAGCCCTATTTTCGCTAGAAGTCCATTTCTTCTATCAAGTGAGTACAAGAAACCACCTATTTACCAATTTCAACTACCCAAAACAGTGGTCAGAAAATAGCAATTTGCCCAATTTCACACAAATTTCAAACGATGCTAATTTCAAAATAGGGTCCAGAATAACCAAGGCAGACATTCCTGGCACTAAAATAACATCTTCTCTGTTCATTAGTCACGTCTCCAGGCCCCTCTTACATTACTTTTGCTTTCCATTTTTAATTTTTATTCTCACAAAAAATAGAAGATTTACTGTTATGTATACAACTGCATCATTGTAAAAATGGTATAAATAATATCAGCGCACTTGTGCAAAAATATTAGACTCTCCAGTTGATGTGTATTGGACGCATGGTGTGATTTGTTTACTCTTGAACATCGCCAAAATCGAACATTTTCGCTACTTTGCACTCAGTTTTGAAGGTACTTGTCATCGTGAAACCAGTCAAAATTATCTCTATTTCTGTAATATATCATCTATTCTATAAAATGAGACTAAGAAAACGAGAATACAAGCATAAATACCATACGGAAATAGACTGCAAATTCGATGTTTTAAACCAAAAACACAGAGATTTATTTTTTCCTCATTATGCACTGTGTGGTGCACACACTGTGTGGTGCGCACACTGACCGCACAGACCCATTCTATAACATCTAGGCCTAACAGCCTGTTTCTGCTTGATTTGAGGGCGCTAGAATTTAGGCGTACTAGTACGTCAATAACCCCAGGGCATAAGCTATACTAGTACGACCAAAACCCCGAAAGGTTTAAATGACTTATTTTATGTTAATACACACATTTTCATTAATCTATCTATGAGAGTATTTTCTTCAAAATTATATAAGAAACACGTTACATAGCATATAAACATTTTATGTTTATATACAATGGAGGTGTGGTAGCCGGGCGGAGGGAAAACATTACATCACTCCCCTTAATGCATAACACTTTTGTGTACAATTCTCGGCATGAATTATTCATTACTTCTCCCTTTGTTTATGATGGCATCTAAAGGTAGTTGATAGAAACAATTAAACTCAGTGAACATGGTATGTCGATTGTAATAATATGGCTCTGGGCCACATGTAGGTATGTAGCCCAGGCAGACTACATACATACCTACATTATTATTATAACTGATAATTATACTTGTGTACCTGTACCTAAGTAAACTTACACACGTTAATACAGTGGACCCCCGAGTATCGGCTACCCTGAGTATTGGCCGACTCGTGTTTCGGTTGCTTTTTTCGGCCAAATTTTTGTCCAACTATCGGCCGTTTCCCAGAATATCGACCCGCGTACCAAACCTGTCTGCCTGCCCGCGCTTGTGCGCCTCCCCGTGCAGGCGTCGTGAGCCAGTCTAGCTTTGTTTACCATTGAGTGAACATTACCCAGCGCGCTCATTCAAACATTTCACAATAATTTTATTGAGTATTGCTTGTTTATTGATTGTCACTGTGAAATAAGTCACCATGGGTCCAAAGAACTGAAGGAGATAGTAGAAAAATATGAGAGTGGTGGATGTGTGAGGGAACTTGCCAGGATGTACAACAAAAACAAATCTACTATCACCTCTATCCTGTCAAAGAAAAAAGAAATCAAGGAAGCTAATGTTGCAAAAGGTGTTGATATGTTAAGGAAAAATAGATCACAAACAGTGGATGAGGTTGAGAAGTTGTTGGTGGAGTGGATCAACGAAAAACAGATAGCAAGTGATAGTAATTCCATGGCGATAATTTGTGAAAGGCAAGGCAGTTGCACGCAGATCTTGTCAAAAAAATGACTGGAACCAGTGCTGATGCGAGTGATTTTAAGGCCAGCAAAGGCTGATTTGACAGATTTAGGAAACGTAGTGGCATACACAGTGTTGTAAGGCATGGTGAAGCAGCCAGTTCAGACAAACGTGCTGCTGAAAAGTTTGTGAGTGAATTTACGGGGTTTGTAGACACTGAAAAATTCAAACCCCAACAAGTGTTTAAGTGTGATGAAACAGGCCTCTTTTGGAAGAAAATGACAGAGGACCTACATTACTCAGGAGGAAAAGGCACTGCCAGGACACAAGCCTATGAAAGACAAGCTAACTCTTATGTTGTGTAGTAATGCTAGTGGGGATTTTAAAGTGAAGCCTTTACTGGTGTATCACTCTGAAAATCCCAGAGTGTTCAAGAAACACAATGTCATCAAAAATAAATTGTGTGTGTTTTGGAAGACTAACACTAAGGCATGGGTCACGAAACAAATTTTTATAGAGTGGGTGCATCAAGTTTTTGGCCCCAGTGTGAAGAAATACCTCCTGGAAAAGAAATTGGGACTCAAGTGCCTCCTGGTACTGGACAATGCTCCTGCTCATCCTCACAACTTGGCAGACTTTTTGTCTGATGAGTTCAGTTTCATCACAGTGAAGTTCTTGCCTCCTAACACCACTCCTCTCCTCCAGCCCATTTACCAGCAGGTCATTTCTAACTTCAAAAAACTCTACACAAAAGCAGTGTTTGGAAAGTGCTTTGAACTGACCTCAGACACTGAGTTGACCCTAAGAGAGTTCTGGAGGAATCACTTCAGTATCCTCCACTGCATAAGCCTTATAGGTAAGGCTTGGGAGGGAGTGACTTCCAGGACTTTGAACTCTGCTTGGAGACAATTGTGGCCGGGGTGTGTCCAACAGAGGGATTTTGAAGGGTTTGAGGCTGACCATGACCCTGATGACTCTGTACCTGTTGTGGAAGGTATTGTGGCATTGGGCAAGTCCCTTGGGTTGGAGATGAGTGGCGAGGATGTGGAAGAGTTGGTGGAGGACCACAGGGTAGAGCTAACCACTGAAGAGCTGCAAGAGCTTCATCTGGAACAGCATCAGACCACAGTAGAGGAAATTGATTCACACGAGGAGGAAGATGGACTGGAGGTGCCTTCTTCAGAGATTAAGGAAATTTGTTCAATGTGCAATAAGGTGCAGGAATTTGTTGAAAAATATCACCCTGAACAAGCCGAAATAAGCCATCTCTGCAACAAGTTCAGTGACAGAGCCATATTGCACTTTAGGAACATGTTAAAGAGGTGCCAGAAACAGAGGACTGTGGACAGTTATTTTGTGAGACAGGAGTCCAGTGACTCTCAAGCTGGTCCTAGTGGCATTAAAAGATCAAGAAAGGAAGTAACCCCAGATAGGGCTTTGATACCTGAAGTCCTTATGGAGGGGGATTTCCCTTCCAAACACTAAGCCCTCCCTCACTCCTTCTCCCTATCTTCCAGATGCCAGCAAGTCTTCAATAATGGTAAGTAAATGTTATTTTAAATGTAAATTTATAAATTTAATATGTGTTGTTATTATGTTTTGTTATTATGTGTTGTGTGTATGTAAAATTATAGTTATTGTTTAAAAAATGAATTTTTTGTGAATATTTTTGGGTGTCTGGAACGGATTAATTGTATTTACATTATTTCTTATAGGAAATAATGGTTCAACTTTCGGCCATTTCGAGTTGAGGCCTAGCTCCTGGAATGGATTATGGCCGATACTCAGGGGTCCACTGAATAGACATTTTCCTTAATCCATCTAATTACACCCCACAGTAGAATAAATTAACATAAATATGAGATGTGGTAGCCAGGTGACTTGTAGTTCAACATCAGACAAAATGTGTACACTATAATATTACTGGGGGTAACTAGAAAATTATTCCTTTCGTGTTCACTCAGGGTCATTTCTTCTAAAAAATTGTTACATGAGAATGGGGGTATTTTATTATTTATTCTACTGCATCAACGTGGAGAACACTTGTACACAACGTAAAGTGCGAGTTTTCCCTGGTTTGTTTACATTACATGGGGTGGGGAGGGGAGGGGAGGGTTTCCCCTGGCTGGCTACCCTCTCCCAAACCTGACTTCCACAAATAAAACTCACCTCTCACCCTACTTAGATCAAATATTTTAAGGTAATTAATGAATGGACTGTACAGTGGTCCCTCGTTTTTGCATCTCCAAACTCAAACATTTTGTAAGTGTATTTGTAGTGCTGTTGCAAGTGTATTTTGGGGTTTTGAAATAATAACCTACGTGACATTATTTTT
>WNWK01047426.1:0-13936 GCA_009830355.1 Cherax destructor | reverse complement strand
ATCATATTGTATGTAACTGTGTTTAGTTTGGTTGTTGGGGAGCTATGGGTATGTCTCGTCAATACCTTTGCATGAGTTGGGGTTTGAATGTTTGCCCAAGTTTAAGTGTAGTTTTGTTATTAACTTTTGGGTATCAGTTCTGTTCATGAGTTATTTTGTTTGTTTTAACTATTTTGTTTTAGGTTTAAAGTAATTTTTTCCTTTTAATGTTTTTTTATACTGTTTTAAAAAAAAAAAAAAAAAGTTTTCCATTCTCCCTCTGCTGGTTTGGGGGAACCCTCGAAAAAAAAAACCGGGTTTGGGATTTTTTTTAAAAAAAGTCAAACGGGAAACCCTTTTAAACTAGTCAAGCCATGATTCGAGTGTTCCGGAAAAAGTCCGGGAAATTTTGATTTGATTCAGACTCAAAACATCAGCCCGGAGGGATCCTGAAAGAGTATAGCAGTTTCTAAAGACAACCCAAAACTAAATAGAAAACTTTTATTTTGGGGATGGCATCCTTATGAAAAAAGGGAACAAATGTGTTAAAAATCTGGGGATTTATTAGTGTTGTCTCTTTTCGAATACCACTCTTTTTTCTTAATAGCCCTAAGGTGGACATTTTTTTCCCCAAAGGCTTTAGGAAAAATCGTAAAACATTTTTTAATGGCCTAAGGGGGAAAAAAGGTGAGGAATATTCAAAAGGGGGTGATGTTGTCAAAGGCGAGTATCTGCTCATAAACCACCCCGGCCCCCTAATCCCTATTCCTGCACAAGAAAAACCCCCTTCCCCGTCTAATTATTGATTTGGGGACCCCTGCCTAAACCCGTCAGGGAAATAATATCTGTTTTATGTTTTAGATTCGAAGCCATTCTGAGGAAAATTTTTCAGGAAATTTTGTTTTTCCCCTAAAAAATTTTTCCTAGTGAATAAGAAATTCAGTCAAAAGGGACGAACCATTATAAAAACATTCAGAGAAGCAATGTCCCCCTTGTATAGAATTTTTTTGCCCGAAGTTACACCTCAAAAAAAAAGGAGCTCTGGAACTTTTTTACCCGACTTTAAAAAACTATCTAAGGCATTGTGGAATATTTTCCCAAGACTGGGACGAGGGGATACCTATATTATTATTCGCTTTACGAAACAGTGAGCAAAAGTACAGGCTTCACCCATTCGAACTTATATACAAGACCAAGTTAGAGGCCCATTAACTGTATTGAGCACTGGGAGAAAGAGGGGGAAACTTCAATAGATCATCACCTTTCTTCAAAAAGGTTGGCAAGCTAAATTACCCCGAAAATTTTTTTATGGCTCAAAAAAAATGAAACTTTGGCGCCAAGGCAGCCCCACCTTTTGACAAAAGATTTAGTAAAGGCTCAGAGGTTGTTTTCCAAAGCCATGCTCTAAACCCCGTTACCAGGTGCTTACGTTTTTTGGGTCCATTTCCAAGGTCCTTACGTTACCAAGGTCCCACGAGGGTTTTGAGTAAAAAAAAATGATGTAAATTATGTAGTGAAGATACCTGGAAAACGGAACAGACTGTTCCACATAAATCAACTGAAATCCTATCATTCAAAAACACTACCACGACATCATCATACCATATCAACCATTGGAAAATACTCAGGAGTCAAAAGAGCTGACACTCACCAAAAATGGGAAAATCTACATAGTCTTGGAACTTCTTTGCAATTTGGACGATTCTAAAGGTCCAAATAAGTAACCTCATATCATTAATAAACTTTGGAGATGTGCCAACTTCCGGGATATCACAAAATCGAGCTCCTCAAAATCTCGTCCCTCAAACAACCCCCCTTATAGAAATGAGTCCCGCTAAACATAAGTTGTTGAAGCAGAAATTGAGTTTCTGCTTGAACATGGCCTTGTGGAACAAAGTAGGGGTCTTGCGTCTCCCTTTTTTGTTAGTTCCCCGCCAGACAGGACATTCCGTTTTTTACGGACTATCGTAAGCTAACTCTTCATTTCGCCGCCTGGCAATCGCACTGAGTGGTTCTCTTGTTGCTGACACCTGGTGGCCAACGAGAGAGTTACTGATTTTCAGCAAGATGGCGACTGGAGGAAGGAGGAGGATCAACACCGTGTGTGTTGAAGTGTTGAGGAGCTGTGTACCCGGATAACTCGAATGTTTTGTTGCCTGCGATTATCCGTGATACTTATGGCATTGGAATTGAGGAATTACGAGGCATAGCGCTGAATGGGGCGCACAGAATTTTCATCAAGTTTGCTACGACAGCGGCATATGAGAGGATTGTGGACAGCTTCCAGGACAAACCGATGGTGATCAACGCTGGCCTGGAGGTACGCTTGAGAGATGTATCAAGATATTATACCTATATTCGAGTCCGAAAGTGCCATTTGAAGTTTTGGATGGGGATATTCGAGCAGCGTTTCAACAATTTGGAGTGGTGCATACGGCTGTGATGGGCAAATGGACGACGGAATTTACGCAGGATTACAGGAAGGGTCATATTCCTCAAAATGACTCTCCGACGGCCTATACCTTCGTATGTTGTCCTTGAGGATTTTAGGACTCAAGTCTACGTCACATACGCCGGTCAACAACGAACCTGCAGACTATGTGGGGCGTATTATCATGTTGCAGCTGCTTGTGGGAGGAGGACAGACCGTCGTCAGGAAGAACGAATGGATGACAAGGTGGTTGACAGGACAGAAAGTGTGGTGCAAGTACCACCAAGTGTGGGACAGAGTAAGCGGTGGAGTGATGAGGTGGACGAGACGGGCGTCACCTGTGAGACACTGCCTGAAGGCTCGGGTGCAGAAAAGCCGGAGGGAGGGAATGCATCTGTAGATGGGGAGAATTTGCAGGGGGAATTGCCCTATATTTTGCAAGATGCCCTCAGAGATTTTCTTGGCACACCTGGAGAAGAGTCCCCTTTAGAGCCTGGAGTTGGGCATGTGGAGTTGCCTGGGGAGGGTGGGATTACATCACATGCCGGGAATCTAACCTGGTGGTGCAGGATGTTGTGGCTGTGGTTCATAGGCAGGACGAACAGTTGGAAAATGTGGCTATGGATTACAGTGGGGATTCACGTAAAAGGCCTGTGGGTGGGTCCGATGAGGACGTGATCACACCTGCAGAAAGTTTGTACAAAGTCATGGGTAGATGCTGCCCGCAAGGGTAAGGGTGGGGTATCAGGAAGAGAAGGGCTTAAACGTGGTCAGGGTGTGAAGGCGAAGGAAGGAGGAGCGCCAAAAGTCCAGAGGTAAATTTAAAAGGGAGGGCTGCTGTGGTCATGCGGACAGTTTTTAAAGTTAAGGGGGAGATGGTGAGGAGGGAGGG
This sequence comes from Cherax destructor, assembly GCA_009830355.1. Taxonomy (NCBI): domain Eukaryota; kingdom Metazoa; phylum Arthropoda; class Malacostraca; order Decapoda; family Parastacidae; genus Cherax; species Cherax destructor. The sequence continues at coordinate 10,634 of WNWK01047426.1, read as the reverse complement.
TGGTGGGGGTGGACGGGGTGGGGGTGACTGCGGGGATTTTATAAGTTGTATATCCGGCGGATCTCTGTGGAGTACTAAAAACGTTTCGAAGGTTTTTTTGCTGTATCTTTTGAGAGGACTCCTGAAAAACCTTATAGGGGGGAGACTGGAACTTTTCCCCCGGGGGAGGATTCCCCCGGGGGGGGGGCTGTGCCCGGGGGAGTGCTGGGGGGGGTATTGGACCCCGGGGATGGTTGTTAGGGAGGAGGATGGTGTGTGGGCACACTTTTGGGGGGGATACAGGGCCGATGGAAAGGGGGAGTCGGTTGGGGGGGAAAAGCTATGGACGGGGATATTCTTAAAAAGGGTGTGTTGGAAATTTTGCGGGGAAGGGAATGATTAAAATTTGACACTGGGGAAATGAATATAAGTTTACTGGGGGGGTTTGGTGGGGAAAAATTTTTGCTGCATGGTGGCAGGGCAATGGGAGAGGGTCGAATGGGAAGACTTACTGAGTTGGGGGGAAAAAATGGGCAAACCTTTTGGAAGTTTTTAAAAAAAATGGGCGGGAAAGAGGGGGGAAATTGGATTACAGGGTAGGAGGGTAAACTGGAGGATTGTTAAAAAAGGGGGAAGGGGGATGGAAAAGTGGGTATTCAAAAAGAGCGCGAGAGAACTGCAGAATGGGTTTAATCGACACTGAGAGGGGTAAGGTCTTGGGGGGAGACAGGCCATGGCCCCTGTTTCTCCTCGGTTTTAAAGAAGGGCGAGGCCCCTTATGATTTGGAGGTCTGTCGGGGGGAGGTATAGGGAAGGACAATTGCTCCCCACGGGGGAAAAAGAACTATGCAGATCCTGGGTAAAGATTTCAGGGGAAGGGGGAGGGGGAAGGGGCAGGACAGTATGGGGGGGGGGATTATTTTGAAATAAGGACACAGGAAAAAAATGGAGGGGAATTAGTGAGGAAAAGGGGTTGGGGGGCAGTCGGGTTTGAGGGGGAAGGCACCTGGTTGGATGGCCCCTTAAATTTTTTGTTCATAATTGGGGGCCCCAAGGGATTTTTAGTTAAAGAAAATTTTTGAAAAGGGGGGTTTGGGTGCATCAAAAACTGGGGTTTGTTTTGGTAAAAAAAAGGGAAAGTAGGACGATAAGGTTTAAATTTATAACATTAATGTTCCCCGGGTTAAAGATCTTCAAAGGTCGGGGGAAAAATAGGGAAAAAAGTGGTGGGAATGGTTTCAAAAGGGCTTTGGGAAACCCCGGGAGAACATGGGTGTGGGTCATGGTCAAATTGGGTTTTTTTGAAGTGGTGAAGGGGGGGGTTTAGTATCGATTGGGTCGGCTTATGATAGTGTTGACAGGAGTATGTTTATATCATGGGAGGCGGGGTTTGGGGAATTAATTGTAGGGGGGTGAGACTCTGTATGCAGAGCCAAGGTTCGGATACAGATAAATGGAAAATTGGAATAGGGGGCCTTTGGGAAAAAGGGGTTTTAAAACAGGGTCCCCCCCGTCCCAGGTATTTTTTTTCCCCAAGCCTTTTTTCGTTTGTTTGGAGGAAAGGGTGGGGGGAGGAAGGGGTTGGGTTTTTGGATATTTGGGTGATACTACTGTTGGGGATGTAGGGGTTAGTGAATGGGGGGCGTTTTTAGAATTTTTGGGAAGGCTACTGGGTGAAAAAAACTAGGGGAAAACTAAATTGTTGGGGGTAGGGAGGGGGTGGGGAGGGGTTTGGGAGGGGGGGGTGGGCAATAGTGGAACAGGTGAAGATTTGGGGGTGGTGTCCGGGCAGACCCGGGGGAGGCCCGGGGGGGTTTCAGAGGTGGTAGTAAGGGAGGTTTTAAAGCGTATGGGTGGATAGCCTGGGGACGTCCTTGCATCAGAGGGGGTGATCGTTAACTTATTTTTTAAAATTTTGGCATGTGGGGGGGTTTCCCCTTTATTTTAGGATGTGGGAATTTCAAAAGGGGCATTATTTATAGGGGGTTTGGGAGGGATGGTTAAGTAAGGAAGTGGTAATGACGAGGTACGTCAAGGAGGTTTGGGCTCATCCCGTTAGAAGCGTCTGCAGTGTGTTTACATTAAGCATAGATACCTCAGGGTGGGTGGGGTGCATGGGAGGAAGTGGGATTGGTTATGGAAGATGTCAGAAGGTGGTGGAAGGGGAATGATCTGAGGAGTGTGAAGGAATGTTGGGGAATCATGGTATTTAAAGGGCCAAGAGGATCACTGGAGTCTCCTGGGCAGGGAGGGGTGCATGGGGAGGTGCTGCATGGGGCAGTATACCCTGTGTATGATTGGATGGTATATGGAAGGGTTAAGAAGTTGTGGCTCAAACCCAGAACGTGAATTTGTGTAGGTTTTTTAATGGGGATCGTTGCATCGAAGGCAATTTTGTTCCGTATGGGGATAGGGAGGGGGAGGGCAGTGTGATAGATGCGGGGAGGAGGATACAGCGTATGTATCATGGGTGTATTTTTGTCTTTTTGAATTGTGCGTGAATGGTTTGGGAAAGGTGTTACGCAGGGTGGGGGAGAGGGCTTTCAACATTACGGGCCTTGAGCTTTGTGTGGGGGGGGTGGGAGGAGGTGAGACGGGCGGTCTTTGTACCTGTTGGAACTACTTGTATGTTCATGGGAATGAGGGGGTGTCGGGGGAGTGTGGAGTCAAGGCTTTGGCTGCTGTTTTTTATAGGACAAAATGTAGAAATAGGGATCTTTATGGTCCGAGGTGGGATTCAAGCTTTTCTGTGGGTTATAGGGAGTTGGCGGTGGGTAGTTTACTAGAGCTGTGAGGGAGGTTTAAAGGACTGGCCGGCGACAGGGAGGGGATACATGGTGGGGAAGGACGTATGATTGAAGGGGAGGGTGGGTGGGTGACGGTGGACTCGCGGGCATATGACACATGACTGGAATGTGCGATGTGTGTTATGACGGGAGACGGGGTGGGAGGACCCTATGGAGTAAAGGTGTCAGGGGTAACCATAGTGGCTTTTCCTCATAACCTACTGGACTGGTAATGTATAGTTATAGGTGTAGAAAGTTCCCTTTAAGCTGTGCTTATATAGGGTTCTTATTTTTCACATACTTGGTATGAACTGTTTTCCAACATGTTGTATGTAACTTAAGGTTTCCTGAGATGGGTTTCTCATGTTCCATTTTTTGCCTTACTGTTGTGGAAGGCAGTTTGGAGTGATTTTGTGTTGTAAACTGTCTACCTTTGTTAATTGTGTTTGTGTAAATATTAATTTGCTTATTGTGCAGGATGATCTATCCTTATATACATAATCTACTTTTTTGGAATGACATCATTCCTTTATCTATGTTTTTATATTGTATAAAAAAGTTTTCAGTTTTGGAATGAGTCATATGTTGTGTGCTATTACGTTATTATACACTGGTGAATATGTATGTTTTTGCTTCCTGTGTAACTTAAGTATTGATGTTAATGATCAACAGTGTGTAGTATTTTGTAGGGGTTGGCGCTGTTAGTATAATTATTATATTGTTACAATTGATGTGTTTATATTGTCTTCTAATTTGTAATGTAATAAAGTTTCATTGGGTCGTTGTCTGTACTTTACAGACGTGAATAATAAGCACTTAGGGATGACTATATTTAGTATATTTTGTTATCTGTCATTTACGTCATTTAGTGAGCTGTTTGTGATTTATGTCCTTCAGGATTATGTACATGGTTATTATTTTCCTGTTCATGGATGGTAAGCATTGAGTGATAAGTTTTTCTGGTTTTGCATTTTTTTATGATTTGTATGTTTTTCTTAAGTAGGAAAATTTTGTTAACCTTTTTGTTGTTTGCCAAGCACAGTTAGTGCTTATATTTTAAGTTATCCTCTGTCTTCTGTCTCTTTTTGTATGTTTTTGTAATTTTTTTCAATAAAATAAAAAAACCTCTTGTTGCTTCTGTTTGGCATGTCTTAGATGTCTCATGCCAACCATCACCCCAAAGGACCTACCTACTCATTCATCCCCTCTGTAACGAACCTGGTTTTATGATAGTTAAGCCCGTTTTCCTTCACGAATTGACTGTAATGACTACAGTGAGTCTTGGTAATCGACCGGAAACTCGGCCGCCCAACGCGGATACAGGGCTTGTTGCGACATTTGGAGATACCAAGTCGCAGCACCTGTTTGCGATCATTTACCGACCTCTCCACACACCCATAACGTATACAAAAGGTCACTATGGTACCGACTGCTCTTTGACAGTTATCGAACTCCCTCCACGTCGAGACTTGAGCGCTCTAAGACTTTGAATGCCGCGTCCTCCACAACACGTATAATTCTACCGAGCCATTCTCTTATAGACTGCAAGCATTCGCAAAAGTACAAACAATGATAAACATCGCCTATCTCGCCACAAACGTGACATACCTTGCCTTTTAACATGCGTCGATTATATAACACCACCGCAGATGGTAAGATGTTATGCAAAACCTATAAAACACTTCGCGCACCTGAGGAGGATTCGTAAGCCGTCGAAACATCGCCAAATATCCGACCAGACGTACACCGGATAAAAGGCATGCACAGGAACGACCGATTTTACTATTCCCCGTATGAGGACACGCACGTAGCTTTTCCGGCTTTCGCGCATAATTAGGCGACGAAGAATATCAATCCTGATTCGTCGTTCATTACCCGAGTACCATCTACTAACATATTCGTGCAACGCTGTAAGAGGACACTGACTCATTCGCCATTGCTGTAGATACGCATGTTTAATGAACATCCCTATTGCATGCACGTAAATCTATTAATCGAGACCCCGGATCTCACGTAAACATACGTCCCGTTGCAACAATTACAGCTACTCCCACACAAAACGATATACTCTGGTTAATAACCTTGTACATCAACTCGCAGTATTGAAAGTTGCATGCAACATGCCAACTTTAGCATAGAGCAACATGTTCGTAACTATTACACGTTGATGTAATGTTAATCCGTTGGACCTCAGAGCCGACATAGACGGATGACATTATCACTACGACAGACGAGTTATACTTTTGGGACTCCACCAGACTATGTTTATATGTAATCCACAAATCTTTAACTGGTTTACTCTATTCAGACCCACCTCTGGGTCTCGCTTTCAACGACTGGCTGACCTAAATTAAACGCCCGTTTTATGCTGGTTACCTCATACCTGACGCCTGTCCGAACGCGCAACCATCTCCTGAAACGGCACATTTCACTAAATCCCTTTAGTATTACTGTCGTGTCGTCAACATATCCTATGATACTAACCGTCTCTTGGTTACTCAATCCGTCACGTGGTATTCTATTTATACTAACAATGGCTCTATAAAAGGGATCTTGCAGTAGACCGAAGAACAATTGAGACATCGGACATCCTTGACGGATGCCTCGTCCGACTGCTATGCTTTGACCTAGACGGCCATTAAGCTGAACACGCATACATGCTCCATCATATAAGGAACGCGCCCAATTAACTATCTTTCGCCCAAAACCCTGCCATTTCATGAATGTCCATAATGTTCCTGACATTCATGTATATGAATGTGCATTGCAATAATACTGCAATGCACAGCATATTAATGGCTTTTGGCATGTACACTTCATTTATACCTAACTATGTATCATTGTATCATGTCTACCTAACTATGTATCATTGTACCATGTCTAAATAAACTATTATTATTATTATTATTATTATTATTATTATTATTATTATTATTATTATACTATGTCCATAATTCATCGACCTTCCAGGGATCCCACGCTGCCCTGGATGTATTATTTTATCGATCACCCTTTTAACGATTTCCTAAGATCTTCGGAAGATCTTATAGTCCTACATAACATAGTAATCATTCGATAATCTGTAATGTATGAGCAAGTCTCCTTTTGCGGAACTAAAACAACGACCATTGGCCACCCAGCTCTTGACGGGTGCGGGTGTGCTGTTCCCTGGGCTGCCACCTAGCGGTGATCAACGACAACTTCATTTTCTGTAAACATGGCGATGGCGAGCAGACGCAGGATTAACACAGTCTGTATAGATATGGTGACTGGGGCTTTGCAACCGGCTACTGCGGCTACAGTTCTGCCAAACATATTAAGAGACGTTTATGGTTTGGAGACTGCAGATTTGTATGGCGTGGCGCTCAACGGCGTTAATAGAGTCTTAGTAAAACTCTTAACGGCTGAGGTGTACGAAAGGACTGTCGACCGCCATCAAGACAGAGTCTATACGGTACATTCTGGCCTACAAGTACGACTGAAGGACGTGTCGCATACTTACACTTGGATCAGGGTTAAGAATGTGCCGTTTGAATCGGACTCGGTGGACATCAGCCAAGTATTTGGAGCTTACGGCATTGTGCATGCTGCCATGCCCGGGAAGTGGAGCGAGTGTCCGATGGTGGGCATTTTTGAGGGGACATACTCACTGAAAATGACATTACGCAGGCCGATTCCATCTTACGTCGTACTGCCAGAATTTAGGACTCAGCTATACGTGACGTACATGGGACAGCGAAGGACCTGCAGGTTGTGCGGGGCATACGAGCATGTGGCTGCTGACTGCATGCGGAGGACGGGACAACGGGTGGATACTGGACGACGAGACCTGGAAGTAAGGACGCACGAGGTTGTGCAGGATCCGGTGGACGCTAAGGAGGCCGGAACTAGATTATGGAGCGAGATTGTTGATGGATCGCAGGTGTGTCATACGTTGCCAAAGGTGTCTGTACAGGAGGCTACTGCTGGTGGCGAGATGCACCCAGGCAACGGCGAGGATTCCCCTTTGGAGGAGGTATTACGGGAGATATTGGACGACCCGTTGCCAGTACTTAGTGTGGAGGCATGTGAAGGTTTGGATGCGGCAGTGAGTGTGGTGGATGAGTTGGTGAGCAGCAGTGTTGAGCAGCAGTCTTTAGTCAGAGAGCATGTATCGGTTGAGGTGCATCGGCAAGAGAGCGATGAGAGGGATGATAGTATGGAAGCGGTGCCTGGATCGAGGAAGCGGTCGGGCACAGTAAGTGATAGTGAAGATGTATTGACCCCAGCACAGAAGACAGGTAAAAACTCGATGGTGGAGGTGGCGAGAAAGGACCTGGGAGTTTTGCATGATAGAGAAAAGGTCAAGGGTGGGAGGCAGTTGAGTAAAACAGGAGGTAAAGGGAAGGCGGTCTCGCAGCCTCCACCGCGGCCTAAGGGCAAACCCTCACAATTGTTTTCAAGTGTCTAACATTAAACATAAATGGTCTGCAGGAGGAAATTAAAAGGCCATGGGTAGAATGCACATTGAGGAGGCATGGTGTGAATGTAGTCTTTTTACAAGAACATAATTTTCGGTGTGGAAGCGAGTTGCAGTTGAAGGGATATAAGGTGTATGCTGGTTCATCGGGGAAATTAAAGGGTGGGGTGGCGGTAGCAGTCGCAGACTCTAGCCCTTTTAAATTATATGCTTGAGAAGAGTGTGGGGGGGCGGATAGTGAGGGTAGAGGGGGAGTGGGGTGGAGTGCGGGTATGTTTCATGGGTGTATACATGCTGGCAGAACATTCAAGGAAGGTGAAGGTGGAATTTGTAAGGGATGTAATGATATATGCTTTCAGGGGTTTACCTGGGGTGTCGATAGTTGGGGATTTAACTGCATAATTCGGAGAGGGATGTTGAGCCTAGGGGGCGGGTGTGTGTTGGTTGAACTGAGCAATTTATTAAGAAGTGCGGGGTTGGGGATGTAGTTGGGGTAGGGGTTCCGGGAGCATACTTTTGTTAGGAGGGTTATGGGGCTAGGTTAGATAGGATTTATGTTTCGGGTCTGTTGTGGTGGGTAGGATTAGTTATTTGGATGTGGGTTTTCTGATCACAGGGGTGTTGGCTGAGGTAGATTGGTCAGGAGTAGCTAAGTGGTATAGGGGATATTGGAAATTGAATGTTAGGTTGTTATCGGGTGAGGATAAAAGGGTTGAGTTTGCGGGATGGTGGGGTAGATTATGGGTGTCGGTGGGAAAACCACGCATACAAATGTTTTATCAGAGATTGGGAAAGGAGGAGGCGGAATGGCGATATGGGATGCAACGATATTTAGAAGGCCTGCTACCTAGTTGTTATGTAAGAGGAGGATATGCAGTTACGGGGGAGATTAGGGAATTGAAGAATAGGTTGATAGAAATACAGAATGATAGGTTTGGGGCGTTGTTACGGCCCCTTATCTAACAATGGTTGTTAGGTAGTTACCTTACCGGCCGGCAGTCAAGGGGTTACGTCATCAGACCTGATGTTTGACTGCCGGGTCGGCTTGACTGACAGTGTCCACCAGACTCTAGTAGAGAGTGTCCACCAGACTCTAGTAGAGAGTGTCAACTATACTCTCACACTGGAGAGCGTTAACCGGACTCTCCACATACACTATTGTAGAGTGTCCTTCCGACTCTCCCTACACCATTGGAGAGTGCTCACCGGACTCTCTTCCCTACACCTTGGAGAGTGTACAGACTCTTCCCTACACCATGGAGAGTGTACCTGCACTATGGAGAGTGTACCTGCACTATGGAGAGTGTACCTGCACTATGGAGAGTGTACCTGCACTATGGAGAGTGTACCTGCACTATGGAGAGTGTACCTGCACTATGGAGAGTGTACCTGCACTATGGAGAGTGTACCTGCACTATGGAGAGTGTACCTGCACTATGGAGAGTGTACCTGCACTATGGAGAGTGTACCTGCACTATGGAGAGTGTACCTGCACTATGGAGAGTGTACCTGCACTATGGAGAGTGTACCTGCACTATGGAGAGTGTACCTGCACTATGGAGAGTGTACCTGCACTATGGAGAGTGTACCTGCACTATGGAAGTGTACCTGCACTATGGAGAGTGTACCTGCACTATGGAGAGTGTACCTGCACTATGGAGAGTGTACCTGCACTATGGAGAGTGTACGTGTCCTGCAGGGAGACAGTGTACCGAGACTGTTTTGTACCTGAGACTGTGTACCCGGAGTTGAGACTGTACCTGAAAGTGTCACTGGTGTTGTAGTGTCACTGTTGTGTGTTCATTGGTGTAGTGACAACTGGTGGCACGACACAAGTGGAATAGTCGTGTGATTTGGGTTGGTGTCGGATGACGCGGTGACTAGGTTTAGAGACGGAGTCATGACACAGGGGCGTGCCATGTGGCACAGAGAGTGTCGTGTGACACGGAGAGAAGGCGTGTTGTGTAACACAGAGACAAGGGTGTCTGATGACACGGAAGAGAATGCGTGTCATAACTAGAGGTGTGGTGGTGTCCTGTGTGACACGACGATGGCAGCCACGTTTGACACTGCACTGAATTTTATGATTGTTTTTACTTGTGAATTTTTACTACGTTATAATTGTGTATAAAGAGATTATATATGTTTTTACACAGATTATATAGATTTATGATTTTATTCAGAGTACTATATGTTTTTATATTAATAATAATATAATAAATATTGAATCTGATATTTTACTTAGTATCCCAAACAGTCGTTAATTACAAATGTTTCTTTATTTGTAATAGGCGTGTAGGATGAAGGCGGGTATAGATGATGTTTTGTGGGGGGATAAACCCTTAAAATATGTGTTAGGTCAATGTAGAGTGCGTAGGGAGAGAAGGACAATGGAATATGTGGAAGTAGAGGAAAGTGCAGATGGTTATGAGCCGGGAATGAATATTAGAGGAACAGAGGCGATAGGGGTGTACGTGGACAAGTGGTTTCAGAGGTACCTGAGTAGTGTGGATGTGGAGTTGAAGGCTTGTAATATTCTTACAGAGGGTATTGTGGGGAGGTTAGAGGGAGGATAGGGAGGGTATGGGGGGTTAATCAGCGAAGAGGAGGTATGGGAGGCAGTGAGTGGGCTTAGTAAAGGCAAAGCTCCTGGAATAGATGGGTTGGCAAATGGTTTTATAGGGAACACTGGGATAGTATGAGAGGTTGTGTGGTGGAAGTGATGAATCGGATGAAGAGGATAGGAGGATGGGGAAAGGGATGGGATGGGTGTAATGGTCTTGGTGAAAAAGGAAAGGTAGGTAATATGTTAGTAATTACAGGCCACTGATGCTCATGAATGCAGACTATAAGATCTTTGCAAAAATATTGGGAAATAGATTGAAAAGAGTGCTTGAGAAGGTGATTGCAGGGGGCAGGGGGATCCGGGTAGAGGGTGCTTAAGGGACATGAGAGGATTAAGGGGTTTTAGATAGTGGTAGGGGAGGCATCTTAGCTTTGGACTGGAAAGGGGCGTATGACAGTGTGGAACGTGAGGTGTTGTTTGAGGTGATGAGGAGACAGGGTTTCGGGAAGGAGGTAGTGGATTGGGTTCGGGCATTATATGTAGGTGCTTGCGTTAGAATACAGGTGTATGGCAGGCTTGGGGTGTGGTGGAGATGGATAGGGGTCTGCGACAGGGTTGTCCCCTGTCGCAGATTCACTTGCATGCGTGCAAGATCCATTCTATAGATTAGTGGACGGTGGGGTACAGGAGGGGGAGGCGGCGGATGAGGGTGTCGTGGGTTATGTTGATGACACCACGGTGCTATTATGGAATGTGGTTGGTTTGGAGACGGTTCGGAGGTGTTTACGGACTTTTTGCGAAGCCACTGGGATGAGTGTGAATGGTGCGAAGTCGAAAATGTTGG
>WNWK01047425.1:0-13936 GCA_009830355.1 Cherax destructor | reverse complement strand
TCACCACTAAGGCCCCACCTGCCCCCACTATGATCAACAAATCCACTAAGGACACCACCTGCCTCCACTATGATCAACAATATCACCACTAAGGGACACCACCTGCCTTCACTATGATCAACAATATCACCACTAAGGGACACCACCTGCCTCCACTATGATCAACAACATCAACACTAAGGGACACCACCTGCCTCCACTATGATCAACAATATCACCACTAAGGGACACCACCTTCACTATGATCAACAACATCACCACTAAGGGACACCACCTGCCTCCACTATAATCAACAATATCACCACTAAGGGACACCACCTGCCTCCACTATGATCAACAATATCACCACTAAGGGACACCACCTGCCTCCACTATGATCAACAACATCACCACTAAGGACACCACCTGCCTCCACTATGATCAACAATATCACCACTAAGGGACACCACCTGCCTCCACATGATCAACAATATCACCACTAAGCGACACCACGTTTAATTCCAAAACCACAGCAGGAGTATACACAATCCTTGCAATAACTGACTGTGATCAAATATACCCGGAGAAACCTCAAGACAATCCTTGCCTGTATTTCTGAATAGCAGTATGCCAGCCGAATGGCTCTCTTGAATAACGCCTGTGTTTCACACTACCTCACAAAACCAACTGATCAATAACAAGTTAAAGACTTTAAAATGCAAGATCCTGGAATCATTCTACATCACAGATAAGCCAATTTCCAGGAAGCTGCTGGATCTGTTTCCTACATAGCAACAGACTGGAGCATTACGGGAGTCATACATTTGTCTAACCGAAAACGAAATCGTTAAAACATGACTGCAAACAAATTACTGAACGGGTGATGCTAAATCTCATGGCAAGTGAGTCCTAAACTCACAGGTGACTGCGATATCTTTGAGTCACACCGTCCTGATAACAATCATCCGCCTAGTTATATTTATATACGCCATAACGACGTTACCACGGGCTGTATTGTGACCACTCCATCATGGTGAGCTGCAGTAGTGTCCATGTTAATTGGGACAGTGATGGAATATGACATTTATTTGAAAAATAATGTTTATTTAAAAATACACAACAATGATATGACAGATAATTGATTTAATAAGAGGTATGACTACCCTTTGCTTTTAGAAGCATTGCTTCATACTTTGGCATAGAATCGAGCAATGTTGAAAATATTTTGGCAAGTTCTTCGCCTGACACCAGGTCCTAATAACAGCAGCAATTAGCTGCTGTTGAACAGTCCTGTTTGGTTATTGCCAATAGATTCTCAAGTGGGCTGAGGTTAGGAGGGTTTCAGGCCAATTTACAACTCTTTGCCTACTCTTTGAACAATGTCAGCATTTTTCTGGAAGTGTGGCATGGATCAAGATCCTGCTGGAAAATGCCTTCTCCATCAGGAAAGTCTCTATCCACAATTAGAAAAATGAGTTGCCTTGTATTTGTCACTGTTCATCGTTCCCTGAACAATAACAAGCCATCCAGGGCCATTACAGTAAAACCACCCCAAAACATCTTCTTAGGTGGGTGTTTTGGCGCTTGTTCAATGTGTCCATTCCGAAGAGGTTCGCCTTTGCTCCATCTCACTAACACTGATCTGTACCCATGTACTTCAAATGTGCCTCATCTGAAAATATAACTTTTCTCCATTCACCTATCGTCCATCCATTACGATCAAGTGCCCACCGCAGCTATTTTTCTATATAGCAGCAGGCACTAATTGTCTTTACCGGCTTTTCTGGCACTTCTGCCAACTTCAAGGAGCCTTCGTCGAACAGTTGAAGAATCAACATTTTCGCTAGCTGAAACCAAATCTCTCTGTAGATCTTTGCTGGTTTTCTTGGGATACTTCTCATTATTTATTATGATACCCTTGTCATCGTGAGGTGTTGTCTAGCGTTTTCTTCCACATCTTCCTAGACGCAGCACTCCACAATCACCAGTGTCGTCAGCTCTCTTCAGAATCTGACCAACAGTTGACTTCTCTAGGCTCAAATTTTGGTGATGTGTCTGATACTTAGATCAGCATGTTTTCTAGAGGTACAATACTTGCATGCTTCGAAGGTGTGACATACATCTATGAATAGAAGGAAGAATTTGGCGGAACCACATTCACTCACGGAGCATACTTGCACGAATAGCCTTATAGAGCAACAGCTGTTGTAGCACTGACGAGAGTCGCAGGGTAACACCACGGATGGGTGGTTGCCAGAAGTCAGCAGCAAACTTTTTAAAAGAAAAGAACCCAAACTTCATTAAATAAGACGGAGACTAAAATATATTGTGAGATAATCACAAAAATTACTCCTCTCCCCGTTAATTTGCACACTACTGTACAGCATGCCACAGCCACGCTGGTGTGAGATTTATCTGTAAAAACCTGAATTTATGATCTCGGTGGGGCCCATACTAATCTGCATTTGATTATGGTGTATAGAAATATACCTAATTTGATTAATCTTATTAGGCAAGTATGGTATATTGGACAACACACTGGCCTGCCAGTTTAGTACTCACTTGCACGTTTTCAAGCCCCACCCGTTCTGTAATTTGTTGCACCATAATATTGTATTATACACATACTTTCACACAATATAGTGTAGTTATGCCGCAATGCTATCCTGCTATAAAATACTTTATTCTATAGTTTTTTAACACAAAAGATTTTATAGGCTAAGAGCTGTTATCTTGCCTCAGCTTATTTCAAGTCCAGCTCTATCCTAAGGTCTACTGCCACCTCAGGATGCGACCCACAACAGTCGACTAACAACCAAGTACCTTTTTCTGCTAGGTGAACAAGGACAGCAGATGTAAGGAAACATGCCCATCATTTCTACCGGGATCAAAACCATGGACACTCAGTCAGGTGAGTGCGCTACCAACTGAGCCGCGGGACTTTTCTCAACACAATTCCAGGATATTTTCTGACATTCAACTTTCAGTGTTCTACGGTCCACGGAGGATAACATAAACTGTATTATTATTGATGATCATTTATTTTTATAAAATAATGACCTCTAGCGGCAGACATAAATTTATGTACATTGTTTATGACTGTACAAAGGGAAGGGATGATTAGTAGGGTATGGAGTGCAGCAGGACAGTGGATACAGGGGGTAACAAAAACCTCACTCAGGTAACAACACCTCACGCAGGTAACACCACCTCACACAGGTAACAACACCTCACTCAGGTAACAACACCTCCACAGGTAACACCACCTCACACAGGTAACAACACCTCACTCAGGTAACAACACCTCACAAGGGTAACAACACCTCACACAGGTGCAGGGGATAGGGGGTAGAAAAAGAGATTGAGGTAGAAAGGACAAAGGGGAGTGCTAGGGTATAATCTTCAGAGTTTGTGTTTAAGTCAGTTGCTGTAAAAAAAAGTCAATGAGAGGTCAGGTTTAAAAGGAGGGTCCATCAGCAAAAAGGGGAAGGTAAAAAAAAGGGCCGCAGAGCGAAGACACCGTTGGGGGTAAATTCTGTGTGCTCGTTGATGGGAAGTGCGGACAGATACTGGAACCTGACAGTGCTCACAGAGGGGGAAGGGGGGGCCTCTCCATGGTAAGACGAGTGTGGCCGATGCGAAGACGGAGGGTTAGTCTCCCAACCTCGACATTGGTGACAAGAAGGCCAAAAACCTATACTCGGTTTAATAGAATGAATTTTGTTATTTAGCAGGTCAGACCAGCGTTGTTGCCAACGGGTGCGAAGGTGGGTAGCAATGACCGCAAAATAGTCAGTGAATGGAACACCTCTATTTGAAACTGGAAGGTCATGTACTGCTGAACCCAGCAGTGTCCCTGTTCTTCCCTGTACGTCAGCATGACCGGGGACCCAACAAAAAACAATATCTTTGTGCTTGCTGGGAATCAGCGAAACCCAAAAGGTTGGAAAACGAAGAACTAGGGGGGTGGGTGTATCAAATTTTTGGAAAACCCTGTAATTCACAAAGGGAGCCTGAAACAACCACAAATGGTGATACAGGCATAGATGCAATACGGATAAGTGCCACAAGAATGGCAACAGTTTCCCAACCAAATATGCTAGCCGGGGGTAATAGATGCCCTCGCACGACATTGGGGGAACACTGCCGAACCCGGGCCCCTTCAATAAACAGAAATCGGTGTATACTGCGATGGCATGGGAATGAAACGGAAGTGGTCTAGAAAAAAGAGAAAGCCGCCGTAGATAGTTGGGCTTTTGCGCAAGGTAGAGGAATAAAACGAAAACGGGAAAAGAACTTCCAAAGAGGAGGGGAGGGGGAAAAGGGAAAATGCCACATGAACATATAAAGGTGGTAGCTGAAGGGGAAAACAAGAAATGAATGTAGACGAAAAAGAAAAGGGGCAAAAATAAACAATGGCGACGAACAAATAAAAAGCGTCTACTAACATCTGTGACGATCCTATACATTGAAGGATTTGGGAGGTGATCAGAGCGGGGCATAATGGGGAATGCAATGTGCATCACGAAAAGATCGGACAAGGGTGAATTTCGCTTCTACATAGGGCTCTCAACCAGGGAAGAAATGGGAAAAGCAAGACAAAAAGCAATCCCTGGTGATGGATGGAATTTAAGGGGTGGAAAGAGTAGCCCCGGAGAGGCCGCCCCAAAATATCTGTCCCCCATAATCCCAGTTTTTGATAAAATTAGGGTGAATGCAGGCGAAGAAAAGTTCTGATCAGCCCCCCCTGAAAAAATGTGCTAGGGTTTTAAAGGGGGTTCAGCCGGCTATGACAAGTTGCCTTCAAAAGGTAATGTGAGATTTCTAGGACAATCACGGTCAAACAGGGGGGCCAAAAAACCTGACCCCTATCACATTCTGGGAAAACGTGAGCCGTATGTACAATGGATGATCAGGACCACTGAACTCCCAAAAAAAACGTAATTTGATGAGTTTTTCCACTAGAAAATTTAAACCCCTGAGTGGTGGCCCAATGAAAAATTCCCGGGTTTACGGCGTGGAGGGAAAATGCAATGAGGTGACAGTCAGCACCCCCACAAAAACTATAGCAAAGTCATCCCCATAAACGTGACCAAATATTGGATGGGAGAACTGATGCCAGATTTTTTAAAGCAAGGAAAAAGGGTGTTCTGCTCGAAAAAACCCTGGGGGGCACCTTCAGCTTGGACAAATTCCAAAAACTCATTACAAACCCCGGGCAAAAATTCTTTCATTTAAAAAAGGCTTTTAAAGGGAAAAAAGGTTTGTTCCCCCGGACCCCCAAATGGGCCTGGGCCAAAAATTTTTCCTAAGGTTGTGTCATAAGCCTTCTAAAAAGGGCAGAAAGATGGCATCCGGGGGTTATTTTCAAAGGGAATTAAAAAATACTACCCCAACACATGGGGTCAATGGCAGGGCCCTTAAAAACCATATTGACTAGTGGAAGTCTGCGGAGATAGAACCTCACATCCACTGAGCCACCTCGGCGGACAAAAGGGGGCCGGACCCCCCAAAAAGCATCCTCCTTCGGCCACCCCCTGGAATCCGAAGGGGCCCCCCAGAATACACCGTCCAAAAGATACCCAAAACCACGGAAGCCGGAGAGGTCGGACATCCAAAACGATCAGATTCCACGGCAAACTCCCCACCCCAAGAACCTCAATGGAATGGGACAGACCTCATACTTTTTCCCCCTATCGGGAAAAAGGCTTGGGTAAAAATGGGGAGGGAAAAGGGGAGGGATGAGGAGGGGAAAAAAAAAGGGAGGATGGGGAAGATGGGAGGGGGGAGGGATTGGGGGGCAGTTGGTTGGGGCTGGGGGAAAAGAAAAGGTCAATTCCTCAGACCGATCCTTTCCGCAAAAGGCCCCCTTTAAAAAAGGGAACACTTGTGTAACTTTTGACACTTGTGTAACTTTTCGATACTTGGTAACTTTGTCGAACTTTGTCTTTGTACGATACTTTGAACTTTGTACAACATTTGTGTAACTTTGTACAACACTTGTGTAACTTTGTATGACACTTGTTACTTTGTACGATCTTGTGTAACTTTGTACAACATTTGTGTAACTTTGTACAACACTTGTGTAACTTTGTATGACACTTGTGTAATTTTTGTATGACACTTGTGTAACTTTCATTCGCCACCCGGCTCTTGGGGTCGGGTGTCTGCACTGAGCTCTGTCCCTGGCAGCACCTTTGGACAACTTTGTTTTCACCAACTGGCGGCAGCCAACAGGAGGAGGATCAACACTGTGTGTATAGATATGGTGGTTGGGGCACTGCAACCAGCGACTGTCCACTTTTTTACCATTGATACTACGAGATGTATCATTTGACATGGCGATCTCTACGGTGTGGCATTGAATGGGGTAAACAGAGTCTTTGTTAAATTACTGCGGCGACGGCTTATGAGAACCTGTTGATAAACATCAGGATAAGATCTACACTGTGAATTGACTCTGGGTACGTCTGAAGGACGTATCCCGTTTTACACTTTTGTCAGCGGAATGTTCCTTTTGAAACGGACCAGGCGGATATCAGCAAGGTATTTAGTGCATATGGTTGTACATAGGCAAAAGGCTGGTAGATGGACCGGGGGCCCTTGGAGGGCCTTCAGAGGGCTCATTCTCGTTAAAAATGACATAAGACACCCCATACCGTCCTATGTGGTCTGGGAATTTCGTACACAGGTGTACGTAACGTTATGGGGAACGCGTCATGCCATATATGTGGTGCTTATGACCATGTTGGGCAGACTGTATGAGAAGAGGTGGGCCGAAACCAGGCATAGGTGCAGTTGGTGGGGAGTGAGGGATGATGACGGTGAGCATGGGAAGGATGGTCCGGTACAAAAGAGGAGCAGCCATCAAGTTGTGGAGCGACATCGTCGAGGGCGTGGAGGAACCCTGTCCAAGTTACCAACAGTGGCACAGGTGGAACGACCTGTGACGGTGGAAGGGTGGAGCGACCCGTGACGGTGGAAGAGGTAAGCAAACATTGGAAGGATGTATGGATCTGCCATTGGATGAGGTGTTGGGACATTTGAATGACCCTTTGTTAGTGCCAGTGAGGGTGACGATGGAGGTGCGGGGCAGAGGTCAGAGTAAGGGCTGACCAGGGGTGTGATGGGTTGGGTTGTCCGGCCTTGGTGAGCAAGACTGCAGTGTAGAAATACATCAGAGTGAAAGTTGTGAGGGTATGGATGTGGTGAGTGGCTCACGTAAGGAGGGTACAGCCTCTGATAGTGATGACATCTCAACCCCTGCCAGAAAAGGGATGTAAGAAACCTTTAGTGACAGGGGCAGCTTAGCGAAAAGTTACAAGGAACGGCGGGTGGTAAGAACAGTAAAGGGAGGGAAAAGTGTTACTAAGAGTGGGAGTAAGGGATTGTCTGCAGCGCCGCTCCACAGAGGCAGAAGGGCAAACCAACGCATTTATTTTCAGTGTGTAACAATTTTGAATGGGTTAAGGGCAGAAGTGAAGAGGAGGTGGGTAGGGGACTCTACGACGACGGTGTGCAAGTGGGATTTATTCAAGAGCATAATTTTAGGTGTGGAAGCGGTTACGGTTTAATGGGTACCATGTGTTTGCTGGATCATCAAAAGGTTAAAGGGTGGAGTGGCAGTGATTATACAGATGTCGAGCCCTTTTACTTTATTGGCATGGGAAGAGTGGGGGAGGTAGGGGTGTGAAGGTGGATGGGGAGTGGGTGGCGTGAGAGTTAGTTTGTGGGAGTTTATATGCCGCAGAACAGTCTCGACAGGTTAAGATAGATTTTGTTAATGATTATATGATATATGCTTTGGGGGCTTGGCTGAGGTGGCTATAGTTGGGGGATTTTGTGTGAATCCGAAACAAGGACGTGGAGCCTCGGGGGGGTTGTGTGTTAAGCAGCTTTAAGGGATTTATTGAATTGTGTGGGTTTAAGAGATGTGGTAGGGGTGGGGGACATGGTGGAGCACACTTTTGTGAGACGGGGGACGAGGCTAGATTGGATAGACTGTATGTGACAAGGGGGTGGGGTAGGTAGGGTGCAAACGATGGACGTGGGTTTCTCGGATCACCGTGCAGTTCTACGGAGGTGCATTGGGAAGGAGTGGCGAAAATGTATAAAGGGTATTGGAAGTTAAACTCCAGTTTATTGGTTGGGGAGGACAGGAGGATAAGTTTTGCGTCATGGTGGCTTGAATTTTGGGAACGGGTAAGGATATAGAGGACGTGATAGGCTGGTGGGAGAATTGTGCTAGGTGGGTATTCGTGAGTATCATATGAAGTTGGGGAGGGAGGAGGCGTGTTGGAGGTATGGGCTACAAAAATACCTGGAGGGCAATTGAATAGTTGTTATGATAGGGGGCCGTCAAAACATGCAGGAAATATTGAATTTGAGGGATAAATTGAAGGAATTGCAGAATGAAAGATTCAATGGGTATCGGGTGAGAGCACGAATGGAGGATGTATTGTGGGGTGATAGACCTTCAAAGTATGTCTTGGGTAAATGTAGAATGAGGAGAGATGCGACAACTGTGGATTGTATGGTTGTAGAGGAAGGGTTCGAAAGTTACGTCTCGGGGCAGAGGATTAGAACAACTGAAGCGATTGGAGTGTATGTGGATAAATGGTTTGAGGACATATGCGAAGTGTGTTAGGGGGAAGTGGAGAGGAATGTTATACTGGATGGAATACATGAGATAGTGAGTAAGGAAGATAGGAGGAAATGGAGGGCAGATTATGGAGGTGGAAGTGTGGGAGGCAGTGAATGGAATGAGTAGGGGTAAGGCGCCAGGTATGGATGGTATTGTGAATGAATTTTATAGGGAACATTGGGATGTGTTGAGGGGTTGTCTTGTTAGGTTGATGAACACCATGAAGCAAAGAGGTAAAATGGGCAAGGAGCAGGGCGTGGGAGTGGTAGTGTTGGTGAAGAAGGGAAAGGAGATACAGGCAATGAGTAATTATAGGCCGATTGTGTTGATGAACGCGGATTATAAGATTTTTGCGAAGATATTAGGGAATAGGATAAAGCGTGTGATACACCGAGTGATTGCGGAAGGACAGTGTGGAATCCCGGGGCGTAGTATGATTCAAGGTCATGAGCGTATAAAGGATTTTATAGATTGTGAGACGGAAGGGGGGGTGTTGGCGCTGGATTGGAAGGGGGCTTATGATAGTGTTGAGAGAGTGGCTTTGTATGAAATCATGAGGAAGCAGGGGTTTGGGGAGGAAGTGGTAAATTGGGTTGAGACGTTGTATAGTGAGGCAGGTATACAGGTGCAGGTAAATGGGAGACTGGGTAGAAAAGTGGGAATGGGTAGGGGTCTGCGACAGGGATGTCCTCTGTCGCAGATTTTGTTTGCCTGTATGCAGGACCCTTTTTATAGGTTGATGGAGGACGGAGTAGGGAGAGGGACTAGGGTGGTGGGGGAGGGGCCTAGAATAGTAGGGTATGTGGATGATACCACAATTTTGGTGAGCACGGAGAAGGGTTTTGACAATATTGCGAGGATTTTACAAGGGTTTTGTGGAGCAACGGGGATGCGTATTAATTGTGCAAAGTCACGTCTGTTGGAGGTGGGTAGATGGGTGGGTGGGAGGTTGGGGGGAGGTATGGGTGGGTTATTGAGGAGGCCATAAGAATATGTGGTATAATGTATATGTGTGACAGTAAGTTGGCTAGGACTGTGAATTCGGGGAGGGTCGTGAAAGCAGCAGTGACTAGGTTAGAGGGTTGGAGGGCAGGGGACCTTACGCTACAGCAACGTGTGCTAGCTGTGAATACGTTAATATACAGCAAGTTATGGCATGTGGGTGCGATTTTCCTCTATTGCAAACGGATGTGCGTGGGATGGAGTTAAAGGTTTTTAGGTATGTGTGGGCGGCAGGTAAGCATTGGATTAGAAAGGAGGTGGTTAGGAGCAGGGTGGAGTTGGGGGCTAGGACTCATAAGTGTTGAACGTAGATTGATTGCCTGTATGTGAAACGATGTATGGTGCGATGGGGGGGAGAGCATGGAACTTGTGTAGGGTGGGTGGAGAATGAGGTGCAAAGATGGTGGGCAGGAGCGGCGTTGCGACAGTGTTGGGATCTTTTGCGATGTCTGGTGGTTATGAGGCAGCCGCATAAATTAGCGGCGAGTGCGATGGAGAGGGGGGGAGTAAGCCAGGTGTTAGTAGGTGTGGCAGAGTACCCTGTGTATGATTGGGGATTGATATGGAAGGGGTTCAGAGTCTGCGTATAACTGCTAGGGATAGGGAATTTATGTACCGGTTTTTACAGGGGGCAGTGGCCTCGAAGGCTCTGCTATTTCGGATGGGAATGGTAAGGGATGGGTGTTGTAGTAGGTGTGGTTTGGAGGAAACGGTGTGGCATGTACTGTATTTCTGCGATAGTTTGGGGCAGATGAGGGAATGGATGGGACGGGTTTTGCGGTACATGGGGGGGGTGGAGTATTAAGGGCTATGAGTCTGGATATAAGGGGAGTGAGTCAACAAGTGCGCAGAAGCCTAGCGTATTTAATGGTAGATTTTGTATGTGTGTCATGGCATTTACGGGAAACGGGTGGGAGGGCGGATCAGGGGGTGGCGGAAATATGTATAGAACCAAGTGTAGGAATCGAGTGGTGTATGGGAATAGATGGGAAACAGCTTTTTCGGAGAATTATAAGAACATGGTTGTGGGAGGTTTATTGAATGCTTAGACTGAAAGGGCTCGACATTGGGGATGGGTGGGGGCGTATGAAAGTGAGGGGCTGGGAAAGGGGAGGGAAGTGTTGCAGTGTGCGAGGGGTTTATAGGTAGATGAGTTATAGAGGGGTATGAGAGTGGGTTTTTAGAGGATGGTGGGTTGTGGAGGGGAAAGCGACTATGCCTTATGTCATGACGGATACGATGGACATGGTAGGATATGGTATGTGTGGTGGGAGACTTGCAGGACGCACTGGGGGTGGAGGAGGATTAGTTTCATGTAAGGGGTTTTACGTTGGGTTACCTGACCACTGTGGAGTCAGGGATGAGGTGTCATGTGATGTGTGTTGTATGACTTGTGAGTGGAGATAATGTGGCCTTCATATTGTAATAATAGAACAATATGAGCATGTAAGGGTGTATATAGGTTTATGTATTGGGGGTTTGAATGCGATATGTTAATATAGGATGACTGGGGCAGGAACACTAGTAGCATTGCTTCATACCTGCATATAGTGTTCAGTAGTGTGTATGATAACTTTTGGGTACTGAAACGTGTGTTGTGTACACTGCAGAGTTCCTTGGGGACGTGACCTGTGGTGGGCGTCTCTGTGTAAATTTTGTGCCGGCATATTAATATATGAGCATTTTGTGAGGGGTTTAGGGAGTTCCCTGTTGGCAATACTCCATTGAGTGTATAATGAGAGGTCCACATGGGACGGAATATGTTATACTTAACTGTACGATAAATGAAGTTTTTTTGTTCCATGTAATGATATTTACCAATGTCTATTTGCAAAAGTGTGTTATGATCTGTTGTACATATATTTGAAGAGGATGTCATGTACACTGTTAAGTGTTGATTCTTAACCTTTTGTGCTTTTTATGTGTTTACTTGTTAGGAAATACCTATGGTGTATGTATTGTTTCTTGACGAGGGAGGGGGGGGGGGGATAAGTGTATAGGGCTATATTGTGATACTAAGTAATTGATGGTTATTGTATTTTGTTGTTGGTACGTGATACTATGAAGAGACAAAACTACACAGTTGTTTCTTGATTATTCATGTACGTACGGGGCATTGTAGCTGTTATATTGGCTTTATATATGTGGTGTTTGTTTTGGATAGTGAAAATGACCTTATTTGTTACTGAACATGTTGATGTATGTGCTTTTTGTGTACAGAATTGTGCTTTTTAAATAAAATATATAAAAAAAACTTTGTACGACTCTTGTGTAACTTTGTACGACACTTGTGTATCTTTGTACGACACTTGTATAACTTTGTACGACTCTTGTGTAACTTTGTACGACACTTGTATACCTTTTGTAAGACACTTGTGTATCTTTGTACACCACTTGTGTAACTTTGTACGACACTTGTGTACCTTTGTACGACACTTGTGTATCTTTGAACTACACTTGTGTACCTTTGTACGACTCTTGTGTAACTTTGTACTACACTTGTGTAACTTTGTACGAGACACTAGTGTAAATTTGTACGACACTTGTGTATCTTTGTACGACACTTGTGTACCTTTGTACGACACTTGTGTAACTTTGTACGACACTTGTGTATCTTTGTACGACACTTGTGTATCTTTGTACGACACTTGTGTACCTTTGTACGACACTTGTGTAACTTTGTACGACACTTGTGTATCTTTGTATAACACTTGTGTAACTTTGTCCGACACTTGTGTATCTTTGTTCATCACTTATGTATCTATGTACAACACTTGTGCACCTTTGTACGACATTTGTGTAACTTTGTACGACACTTGTGTATCTCTGTACGACACTTGTGTATCTCTGTACGACACTTGTGTATCTCTGTACGACACTTGTGTATCTCTGTACGACACTTGTGTATCTCTGTACGACACTTGTGTATCTCTGTACGACACTTGTGTATCTCTGTACGACACTTGTGTATCCTCATGAACAATTTGCAGTTGTTTCTGGTAAAGCAAAAATTGATATGTGTCTGAGCTCTCTGCCGGGGCAATGACCAACGGGAATTGAAAAAAACTCGATGTGCATAAGTTCAATATTCACACTATTGTGTATATAACAACAAGAATGAGAAGCAACTCCGAAGTGGCTAGTAGCAGACTCACTGCATGCTACGTATACTGGATGGTCTTGTTAGAAAGAGGCTGAGGGGCTTTTGAGATCGATCTGCGTGTAGAGCCCAGGTGCTGAGAGATTCCCTTGTTAATAGTGTCAAAATCAGCTGAGTAACCTATGTCACGTGATGTAGGGCTGTTCTGGTTATCTACTGTAGCTTGAAGCCACTCTTAAGAATTTTAGAAGCTCAAGAAGTGATTCCCTCTGACTAATGCTGATCATTCGAGTGGAGTCCCCGAGGCACCTCTAATCCTTCCTGTTGTGGCGTCAGGCTTGTTTCTAGTACATATGTCACAGGGTCTTGGATACCTTTCAAGCTCCTGAGCTGTGCCACCTGGCTACAACTGAAAGAAGACTTCTGTACTCACCTATTTGTACTCACCTATTTGTGGTTGCAGGGGTCGAGTCATAGCTCCTGGCCCCGCCTCTTCACTGATTGCTACTAGGTCCTCTCTCTCCCTGCTCCATGAGCTTTATCAAACCTCGTCTTAAAACTATATATAGTTCCTGCCTCCACTACGTCACTTTCTAGGCTATTCCACTTCCTGACAACTGTGACTGAAGAAATACTTCCTAACATCCTTTGACTCATAGGAGTCTTCAACTTCCAACTGTGACCCCTTGTTTCTGTGTCCCCTCTCTGGAACATCTTGTCTCTGTCCACCTTATCTATTCCTCGCAGTATTTTATATGTCGTTATCATGTCTCCCCTAACCCTCCTGTCCTCTACTAGTCTTGTTGCAAACCTTTGCACTTTCTTTAATTTCTTGACGTGCTTGACCAGGTGTGGGTTCCAAACTGGTGCTGCATACTCCAGTATGGGCCTGACGTATATGGTGTACAGAGTCTTGAACGATTCCTTAGTGAGGTATTGGAACGCTATTCTTAGGTTTGCCAGCCGCCCGTATGCTGCAGCAGTTATCTGATTGATGTGTGCCTCAGGAGATGTGCTCGGTATTATACTCACCCCAAGATCTTTTTCTTGAGTGAGGTTTGCAGTCTTTGGACCTAGATTATACTCCGTCTGGGGTCTTTTTGCCCTTCCCGATCTTCATGACTTTACATTTTTTTTTTTTTTTTTTTTTTTTATTTTATTTAAAATAACAGCACATATACAAAACATTGACATGTATAAGCGAAAATATT
>WNWK01047424.1:0-13936 GCA_009830355.1 Cherax destructor | reverse complement strand
AAATGGGACACAGCAACAAGGGGACACAGTTGGAAGTTGAAGACTCGGATGAATCACAGAGATGTTAGGAAGTATTTCTTCAGTCATAGAGTGGTCGGGAAGTGGAATAGTTTAGGAAGTGATGTAGTGGAGGCAGGCTCCATACATAGCTTTAAGAAGAGGTATGATAAAGCTCATGGCGCAGGGAGAGTGACCCAGTAGCGGCCAGTGAAGAGGCGGGGCCAGGAGCTATGACTCGACCCCTGCAACCACAACTAGGTGAGTACACACCTACACACACGTGTGAATGGTAATGCTTTATTTACCGGAAGCAACCTAGAAGGAATGAGCTTATCAACGACAACCAGCACAGTTTAAGGGACGGGAAATTTTGTGTCACAAACTTACTGGAGTTTTTTGAAAAGGAAACAGAAGTAAGACAGGAGAGAGAGGGGTGGGTAGATTGCTTTTTCTTGGACTTCAAGAAGGTTTTCGACACAGTTCCACACAAGAGATTAGTGCAAAAGCTAGAGGATCAAGCATGCATAACAGGAAAGGCACTGCAATGGATCAGAGAATACCTGACTGGGCGGCAACGAGTCATGGTACTTGATGAGGTGTCAGAGTGGGCGCCTGTGACTAGCGGGGTTCCACAGGGGTCAGGCCTAGGACCAGTGCTGTTTCTGGTATATGTGAATGACATGCTGGAAGAGATGAGGATCAGACAGGACTACAAAGGGACCCGTACAGGCTGCAAGGATGGTGCAGCAACTGGCTCCTGGCATTTAACCTCTCCAAATGCAAAGTCATGAAGATTGGGGAAGGTCAAAGAAGACCACAGACAGAGTAAAGGCTAGGAAGGCCAAAGACTGCAAACCTCACTCAAGAAAAAGGATCTTAGGGTGAGTATAATACTGAGCACATCTCCTGAGGCGCACATCAACCAGATAACTGATGAAGTATATGGGAGCCTAGCAAACCTGAGAACAGCGTTGCGATTTCGTTCTGTACACCGTGTACGTCAGACCCATATTGGAGTATTCTGCACCAGTCTGGAACCCACACCTGGTCAAGCACATCCCTAAATTAGATAAAGTGCAAAGGTTTGCAGCAAAACTAGTAAGGAGCTAAGGGAAATGTCCTACGAAGAAAGATTAAGGAAAATATCCTGAAGACTGCATCCGTCGAACCCATATTGGAGTATGCAGCGCCAATCTGGAACCCACACCTGGTCAAGCATGTCAATAAATTAGAGGAAGTGCAAAGGTTTGCAACAAAACTAGTAATTTAGCTAAGGGAAATGTGTAACGAAGAAAGGTTAAAGGAAATCGACTTAACAACATAGGAGAACAGGAGGAATAGGGGAACATAATAAGGACATATAAAATTCCACGAGGAATTGACATGGTGGACAAAGACAGGATGCCAGAGATAAGACACAACAACAAGGGTTCACAATTGGAAGCTGAAGACTCAGATGAGTCAGAGGGATGTTAGGAAGTATTTCTTCAGCCACAGAATTCTCAGGAATTGGAATAGTCCGGAAAGTGATGTAGAGAAGGCATGATCCATACATAGATTTAAGATGAGGTATGATAAAACTCATGAAGCAGGGAGAAAGAGGACATAGTAGCGACCAGTTAAGAGGTGGGGCCAGGAGCAGTGAATCGACCCCTGCAACCACAATTAGGTGAGTACAATAAGGTGAGTGCACACACACACACACACACACACACACACACACACACACGCCCCGATGGCATGGTGGCTAGCGCTCTTGCTTCACGCACGGATGGCCCGGGTTCAATTCCCGGCGGGGCCGAAACATTTCGAAGTGTTTCGTTACACACACACACACACACACACACACACACACTATACAACAGGCCTAGTGTCTAATCGACATGTGCCTAGGACAAAATGGTAACTAACTAACACACACGCGCACTCTAATTCCATCATTGACATGATTGTATCATCTTCCAGGTGTCTCGCTGTCACCAGGAGAAGCAGCGCCAGTGTCGACTGTCGGACAGGAAGAACACACATACGAGGAGTGGATCTATAGGTAGTTTCGAGCCCGTTCTCCTTCCTACATCACAGTGGACAACTTATACGATGACACGAAGAACACAGCAGAACAAGAGCGGCCAAACGATTGGATTTCTCCCCACATCCAAGATGGCCTCTCCCACAACACTGAGAACACGACAGCACAGCAGATGCAGCCCTCCGGTCGTAGTTCCAACCACAACACTGAGAACACGACAGCACAGCAGATGCAGCCCTCCGGTCGTAGTTCCAACCACGACATTGACAACACGACAGCACAGCAGTTGCAGCCCTCCGGTCGTAGTTCCAACCACGACATTGAGAATGACGGCTACCTGAACATGAACATCAATCCACCGTCCACTTTATCCACCACAGGAAGAACAAACTAATATAACAGATGAGACATTCACTCAGTATCAATACTTCACAAATAAAATATTCCATCTAATATAACATCATATAACTTTGTTTCTAAAGCATTACCTAATATAATAATCCATTCTCTTGTACTCTTGTACACTTTGTAACTTATCTAATGACCATATAAACTGTTATTGCAATATAAATAATTGTTTTGATTTGTTTGATCTGATTTAACAAATTGCATTACTACAAACAATAAATTATTATATTCAACTTACGTTCAAATTCCAATGCTTAAGTACTCAATTACTATACTTATTTTGTAAATTGTCTACTATAATTTTTACCATTTAGTCTATTATAGCATTATTAATTGTAATTAAACTTAAGATTGCCCACAATGCTCTGCATATAAGGGATTTTGGCATGTGCACCCCATTTTTTTTAACTATATGTACATCTTTGTATCATGCCACAATAAAATATTATTATTATTAGTAGTAGTAGTAGTAGTATTGAGAGTATACCTTCAAGCAGCAAAAGTATTCCCTCTAGTTCAACTAGTAACCTACACATCATGGTACTAGAAAATAGTAGACTTTGTTTATTACAGAAAAGAAAGATAATTGACCTAGAATAAGTTTATCTAGGCACAGGTACACATAAGTACAATTATCATACATAGTGTAAGTTACCTAGAGCGTTCACAACTAACTCAAAATACAAGGATCCAACAAATTTAACAAAAGCTTCTCAACATAACAGAACTAAATGACGACCACAAAGTAATGCAAAGTATCTGTCGTAAAAAATACATAACAAATAACATTTCTCAACACCAGGATGAAAAAACTTGTACAAGACTGGAAAATTAACTTGGATTTACAGATGACACAAATCCAAGTATTTGCTCCAATAACTCATTGTAACTCATCAAATCTAAGTTGTGGGTTAATATTCACATCAAGGAGGCCAGTATACTAGACAAACCCGGTCTTATTCTTAGACTGTATGAAGTGTAGCGTGTATGAAGTGTAGCGTGTATGAAGTGTAGCGTGTATGAAGTGTAGCGTGTATGTAATGAAAGAACTGAAGGTTTACTAGGATTAATAAAGAATAACTTGTGACATAAATATGTTCAAAATTCCAGACATGGGACACCAATATGGGATATAACATTACATAAACACTATTATATTATTCAATATTCACACAATTATTGCAGGTAAATTATAAAAATATTCCACATATAGGTTAAGAAAACTCAAAATAGATTATAAGTTTAAACTGGCTCAGTGGCTTACACACTGGCCTAGTTTACCTGGAGTTTGTCTGGAGAGAATTCCAGGGATCAACGCCCCTGCGGCCCGGTCTGTGACCAGGCCTCATGTTAGACCAGAGCCTGATCAACCAGGCTGTTACTGCTGGCCGCACGCAGTCCAACGTACGAACCACAGCCTGGCTGGTCAGGTACCGACTTTAGGTGCCAGTCCAGTACCTGCTTGAAGACAGCCAGGGGTTTGTTGGTAATCCCCCTGATGTATGCTGGGAGGCAGTTGAACAATCTTGGGCCCCTGACACTTATTGTGTTGTCCCTCAACGTGCTAGTGGCACCCCTGTTTTTAATTGGGGGGATGTTACATTGCCTGCCGAGTCTTTTGCTTTCGTAGGGAGTGATTCTCGTGTGCAACTTTGGTACTAATCCCTCGAGAATTTTCCACGTGTATATAATAATGTATCTCTCCCGCCTGCGTTCTAGAGAGTACAGGTTTAGGAACTTCAAGCGTTCCCAGAAATTGAGGTGGTTTATCGCACTTATGCGTGCCGTGAAGGTTCTCTGCACATTTTCAAGGTCAGCAATTTCACCCGCCTTGAAAGGTGCAGTTAGTGTGCAGCAATATTCCAGCCTAGATAGAACAAGCGATCTGTAAAGTGTCAACATGGGCTTTGCATCCCTGGTTTTGAAGGTTCTCATTATCCATCCTGTCATTTTTCTAGCAGATGCGATTGCTACGGTGTTATGGTCCTTGAAGGAGAGATCCTCTGACATGATCACTCCCAGGTCTTTGACATTAGTTTTTCGCTCTATTGTGTGGTTGCAATTAGTTTTGTACTCCAATGAGATTTTAATTTCCTCACGTTTTCCGTATCTGAGTAATTGAAATTTCTCATCATTGAACTTCATATTGTTTTCTGCAGCCCATTTAAAGATTTGGTTTGTCTGCTTGGAGTCTTGCAGTGTCTTCAACGGTGGACACTGTCATACAGATTCGTGTGTCATCTGCAAAGGAAGACACGGCACTGTGGCTTATATCCCTGTCTATGTCCGATATGAGGATGAGGAACAGGATGGGAGTGAGTACTGTGCCTTGTGGAACAGAGCTTTTCACAGTAGCCGCCTCAGACTTTACTCTGTTGACTACTACTCTTTGTGTTCTACTTGTTAGGAAATTATAGATCCATCTACCAACTTTTCCTGTTATTCTTTTATCACGCATTTTGTGTGCTATTACACCATGGTCACACTTCTCAAAGGCTTTTGCAAAGTCTGTGTACATAACATCTGCATTCTGTTTGTCTTCTAGAGCATCCAGGACCTTGTCGTAGTGGTCCAGTAGTTGGGACAGACAGGAGCGACCTGCTCTAAACCCATGCTGCCCTGGGTTGTGCAACTGATGGGTATCAAGATGAGTGGCGATCTTGCTTCTTAGAACCCCTTCAAAGATTTTTATGATATGGGACGTTAGCACTATTGGTCTGTAGTTCTTTGCTATTGCTTTAATGCTCCCTTTGTGGAGTGGGGCTATGTCTGTTGTTTTTAGTAACTGCGGCACGACCCCAGTGTTCATGCTCCCTCTCCATAGGATGTTAAAGGCACGTGATAGGGGCTTCTTGCAGTTCTTGATGAACACGGAGTTCCATGAGTCTTGGCCTGGAGCGGAGTGCATGAGCATATCATTTATTGCCTTTTCGAAGTCATTTGGCGTCAGGATGATGTCTGTCAAGTTCTGTGGCACTCTCATAAAAAATCATTTAGGTCTTCGATTTTCAGTCTGGTTAGTGGCTCGCTAAAAACTGAGTCATACTGGGACTTAAGTAACTCACTCATTTCCTTGCTTTCATCTGTGTAGAACCCATCCCGTTTAAGTAGGAGCCCAATACTGGTTGTTGTTCTCGACTTTGATTTTGCATAAGTAAAGAAATACTTTGGGTTTCTTTCAATTTCATTTATGGCTTTTAGTTCTTCCCACGTTTCTTGATTCCTGTAAGATTCCTTTAGTTTTAATTCGATGTTTGCTATTTCTCTGACTAGTGTCTCCCTTCGTATTTCACATATATTGGGCTCTTGTAGCCGCTCCGTTATTCTTTGCCTTCACCTGTATAGGGAGCGCCTCTCTCTTTCTAGTTTGCATCTTCTCCTTTTCCTTAAGGGAATTTGCCTTGAGCAAACCTCAAGTGCCACAGAGTTAATTTGTTCTAGACATAGGTTAGGATCCGTGATGCTTAGGCTATCTTCCCAGTTTATATCATTTAGGACTTGGTTTACTTGGTCCCTCCTTATGTTTTTGTTATTGAAGTTGAATTTGGAGAAAGCTCCCTCGCGGCTGATCACATTTTGTTGATCTGGGGCTCCCCGCATGCATGTCTGGACCTCTATTATGTTGTGATCTGAGTATATTGTTTTTGATATGATGACATTTCGTATCAGATCATCATTGTTAGTGAAGATGAGGTCCAGCATATTTTCTAATCTTGTAGGCTCTACTATTTGCTGGTTTAAGGTGAATTTGGTGCAGAGATTTAAAATTTCATGTGTGTGCGAGTTTTCATCTGAGCTGCCTCCTGGTGTTATCTCTGCTACCACATTGTTTGCAATGTTCCTCCATTTTAGGTGCCTTAGTGGCTTACACACTGGCCCAGTGGCTTATACACTGGCCCAGTGACTTACGCATTGGCCCAGTGACTTACGCACTGGCCCAGTGACTTACGCACTGGCCCAGTGACTTACGCACTGGCCCAGTGACTTACGCACTGGCCCAGTGACTTACGCACTGGCCCAGTGACTTACGCACTGGCCCAGTGACTTACGCACTGGCCCAGTGACTTACGCACTGGCCCAGTGACTTACGAACTGGCCCAGTGACATACGCACTGACCTAAAGTTTTAGGAATTCACTTGCAGCGAGTTCAGTCCCCATCCGTACCATGGAATGTTATATTTAATATTCTTAATTATGCATTCATTATATACTCAGAATTATTTGAATAAACTTAATGTCTCTGACAGGGAAAACGCCTTCCTCCTAAGAAAATATAATGGAAAAATGAATAAAAAAAATTAAAGACTCTTGGGTAGGAAATAAACAAAGATTTTTCAGAGTTTTACTTAAAATATATATAAAAAAAAGTAATAGGCCGTTGTGGTTCTGGCAGGATGTTTAATAGGAGATTATAATGCCCAGGAGAGGTCTCCGGTGTTGAAGAGATGGTGATAGGTTATCTTTGGTAGATTTTTGTGGTACTCCTAAGCCACTTGGTCGTGGTAAGTAAGATGTAGAAGCGGGTGAGTAATCATCAGTAGATAAGTCAGCTTAGACGTATATCTTGCTCCTTTAAATGAAAGCGTCTGTACAAGTGGACCAGGCCAGCAGCAAAGTTGATCAGAAGAAGAGTGGAGGTGAAGTCACTCTCCCAGTTCTGCTCCACACCAGGTAAGGTTACTACTACCAGAGAAGGGGGAGGTCTGCATAGGCCCGCTAGATCTAAGCATTCCACGCCCAGCCTTGGTTGTGTGCGGGTGTCTGGTGGAGCCCCCTGGAGTTGACCTGGTGCAACTTCATTCTCATCATGGCGGATGGTTACAGACGCCGGGTGAATACTGTTGGTATTGAACTACTACAAGGAGCAGTTTACCCATCGAACGCAGAGATTTTACTGCCTGCCATACTTCGCGACACTCTGGGCATACAACATTCAGAGTTATACGGCATTGCCCTCAATGGGGCAAGGAGGATCCTTGTAAAATTCGCCTGTACAGCAGCTTACGAAAGGATCGTCGACATTTACCAGGACAAGCGGAAGGTCGTCATGCAAGGTGTAGAGGTATGTGTTAAGGATATTTCAGCCACGTATAAGTGGTTGAAACTCCGTCATGTCCCATTCGAGGCGAATGCGACGGACATTCAGGATGTTTTGAAACAGTATGGTGTGATACATGCAGTCAACGTGGGCCGTTGGATGAATGGTTTGTACGCTGGCATGCTCGAGGGCACTTATAATGTGAAGATGACATTAAGGAAACCTGTACCATCCTACATTCTAATGGACGCCTTTCGTACCCAGGTTTATGTAACTTATGTCGGCCAGGTGAGGACATGTCGGTTGTGCGAGCAACCAGGACACATAGCGCGGACTGTGCACGTAGGCGTGTTGGAGATCGGAGGGAGGAGGTACGTGCCGTGACCAGCTTGGATGACAGGACATCTCCGGAGGTTGGATTGGTGGAGCAGAGCGACGGGAAGAAGGAGAACGGGAATCAACAACAATCGTGGAGTGCGGAGGTGGATCAGGAGGAGAAGCAACAGCGGGCTGTTGCCTTGATTTCAGATGTGACGCTGGAGGCGACTGCAGCGCAAGGCATGACCATGGACGAGAGTCAGCATGGTGAGGGTGAGGAAGCAGCTATTCTGCAGGATTTGCATGAATTCATTGGTAGTGCACCCTTATTACTGGATGATATTTCAGAGGAGGTGGGTGTGGTTGGGCAAGGAGGGGATGTTATGAGAGCTACGGAGACGGGTGAGGTTATGAGAAGTGATGGAATTGGTGTAGAGGCTTCAGTAAATGTGACAGTTGTAGAGGCTGAAATCCACAGGGAAGAGGACATGGAGATACCGGTGGAAAAGGGAGAATCTAGGAAACGACCTGGGGATGATACAGATGAGGATGTGTTAACTGCAGCTCAGAGGCCTGGCAAAAGATGTGGGCTGAGGTGGTTCAGGGTAAAGGGTGTCGGGTAAAGGGGAAATGGAGCACCAAGAGAATCAAAGGGGGGGGAAAGGGAAGGAGGGAATGATGGTGCAACGATGGTTAAGATTGACAAAAGAGCACTGAAATCAAAGGAAAACCCCAACCGTTCACTTCAGGTGTGTGACAATGAACGTAAATGGCCTCAGAAATGAGGTCAAACGCAAATGGGTTGAGATAACGTTAATGCGATGGAGGGTAGATGTAGTGTTTTTCAAGAACACAATTTTAGGCAGGGGAGGAGATAGTAATAAAGGGTTATCAAGTATTTGCTGGCAGTGCTAGGTTGTTCAAAGGGGTGTGTTGGTGGGGATTAGGAGACCAGCCCTTTCACCTTGTCATCATGGGAGGAGGTGGGGGAAGGGTGGTTCGAGTGAATGGAGATTGGGGAGGAGTACAGGTTAGCTTTTTGGGAGTGTATCTCCCGGCTGTGGCGAATAAGCGTATTAAAGATGATTTTATTAATAATGAGTTAACTTATGCTTTCCGGGGACTACCTCACGTCACTGTCATAGCAGGGGATTGGAATAGTGTGATAAGGGTTAGGGATGTAGAACCCAAAGGGGGGAGCGGTGTGTGCTGGGTTCATTACGAGAGGTCTTGAATGCGGTGGGGTGGTGGATGTGGTGGGAGGGAGGGGAACCGGTAGACTACACGTTCTATAGGAAGAATTATGCTGCTCGTTTGGACAGAGTATATGTGACGAAAGCAGTGGTTGTGGAAAAGGTGGAGTGTATTGATGTTGTTTTTTCGGACCATCGAGGAGTTTTGTTTGAAGGGGGATGGGAAGGAGCTGTCAGGGTGTACCAGAGTTATTGGAAATTAAATATGAGACTGTTGGAGAGAGATGGGGATGATGAAGATTTTGAGGGGTGGTGGAGGGAGATGTGGAGGGAGGGAAGGGAGTTGAAGGTAAAGGTAGCGAAGTGGTGGGATGCGAGAGGTAAACCGGAAATCAGGAAGTTTTACCAGCGGGTGGGGGGTGAGGAGGTGAGGTATAGGTATGGATATCAGAGGTATTTGGAAGGTTTGTTGAGTGGGTGTTATGGGGATTGGGGGAAGGTCTAGAAGAGGTTGGGGTTTTGCAAACAGACTAAGGGAGATACAGGAGGAACGGTTTCAGGCTTTAAGACTTAGGAGTGGTTTGGAGGAGGTATTATGGGCAAGGCGTCGAAGATGGTTCTGAGGCATTTTCAAAGGAGGCGGGCTAGTATGTTGCTCTCGTCTATAAAGGTAGAGGAGGGAATGTCGGGTTATGAGGAGGGGCGAGAGTTGAGGACAACAGAGGGTATAGGAGGATATGAGAGTGTTGGTATAGGAAAACTTATGGAAGGGAAGAACAGGATTTAGAGGCAAGTGAAGGGATTTTTCGTGGAATTAGGAAGTGTTTGAGTGATGAGGATAGGCAGGCTTGTGAGGGAGAGATAACTGAGGAGGAGTATGGGAATAATAAAGGTCTACGATGGGAAAATCACCTGGATCAGATGGTTGCCAGGAATTGTATGTAAAGCATTGGCAGGTGTTAAAAGAGATGTTGGTGAGGGTAGTAAATGAGTTGAAAGGGAGGAATAATGGGGAAAGTATGAGAACTGGGGTGGTTGTGTTGGTAGCGAAAGGGAAGAATTCGAGGAGGTTAATGATTATTGGGAATAGCTTTGATGAATACTGACTATAAAATTTTTGCAAAGATTTTAGCGAAAGAATAAAAGGGGTTTGGGGAAATGTTGATGAGGGACAATTTGGGGGTACCTGGAAGGAGTATAATGCGGGGCATGACGATAAGAGGTTTATAATGAGAGTCAAAGGAGGCTTTGGGGCCCGGACTGGCAGAGAGCATATGAAGAGTGGATAAAAAAATTATGGATTTTGGGGAAACAGGGTTTCGGAAGGAAGATGAGTTGGTGCGTACTTTGTATGGGAGGCTGTTCAGAGTGCAAATAAATGGGAGGGTAGGGAGGCGGTGAGATGGAGAGGGGGCTGCAAGGGTTGTCCATTCGAGATCCTGTTTGCTCTTACAGGATCCCTTTTATAGGTTAGTGGAGGGGGATTAAGGGGGGGGAGAATAATGTGGATGGGGTAGGAATTGTTTGGTTAGTAGACGATACTAACGTTTTGGTTTGTAGAGAAGCAATTAAGGTGAATCAGTAGATTTTTGGAAGGGGGGGAATGAGGGGAATAGAGGAAAACTAACTACTGGAGGTGGGGAATTACGGGGGTTGGAGGTGAGGGGGATGGGGTTTGATACAAAAGATTTTGGAATATGATGCAATTTTGTAAGGAAAAAACCAAAGGTGGGAGCCAACAGGATATGGGTTAGAATTATTGTTGCAAAGGGCAGTTGTCGTGAATGTTTAGTGGCGAAAGCTATTTTTGTGCTGCTTTCCTTTTGAGGTTGTTAGAAGATTTAAAGGTGAAAGTTTTATATAAATTTGGGCGTGAGGGGTTAAACAAGAACATTGGGGGAGGGGACCCTTGGTGGGTGGGGAGTGTGTCTGTGAGGCGGGTAAGGGGGGGTGGAGGGGGAGAGAGGGGAGGTGATGGGGGAGGTACCAGGGGTGGGGAAGGAGTTTGAAGTGGAGGAAATTCTGGAGGTTTTGATATTGGAGATCCAGTAAATAGGGTGAGTCGGCTGGAAGGAAGGGACAAGGGGGAGGAGGTGAAGGAAGGGGAATTTTCCTTGTATTTGGGGGGTAAACCTGGGGGTGGTTGTTGAAATTGAACCCGAGGGTCAGAGATGGGTTGATTTCACATAATTTTAGCTGAAGGCTCAGTTTTTTTGTCTGGGAAAAGGTTAGGGTGAAAAGGGGAAACTAGATGGCTTTTCATGGGATATTTTTGATCCAGGGGAGTGCATGGTTTGGGGTTAAAAATAAAGAGGTGTGCCCAAGGGGTTTGACAAGGTTTAAAAGGAAAAAATTCATTTGTTTTGACACATTCATATATCGTGGGGAATGGGGGAGGGAGAAGGAAAGAATAAGGGTTTAAGCAGGGTTTTATAAACAAAATGCAAAAAAGCCTGTATGGGAGGGATGGGGGGGTTGGGAGGGATTTTCCAAGGGTTTACGGATTTCACAAAAATTTAAAATGGGTGAAAGGAGGGGGTCAGTTTTGTTGAGGAGAGTTGGGGGATGGGAGCTTGGGAGGGGGTCTGCTGGGTAGGGAGGTTGCACGTTGGTGGGGAGTTTGGGGGGTGGAATGGGTGGGGAGTGTGAGGAGGGTGGTATAGTTAGGTCAGGGAAGGTTGGAGGTTGGTTTCGTTCAGTGTCTTGTTTAATGTGATGAGGCAAGTCATCTTTGGAGTATGTACCTAATGTTGTGTTAGGAATTATAGGGTTTGTTCACATGTCGAGGTCGCAAACAAAATTTTTTCATATGTTTGCAATGAAGGCTTGTAATGTTGGTTAATATATATAACAATGTGGAAGTTGTAAAGTTTAAGGGTAGGATTTATGTTATGTGTTGTATCATGGAATATTCAATGTTTCTAAATGCTAGGAATATACACTCTGTTCTTAAATAGGAGTTTTCATTAACAGGGCTGGATTAATTGTATATTGATTGTACAAATGTTTGAAGGGACAATGGCAGTTGGTATTGGAGGTCTGTGTTAAGAGATCCCAAGTTTTATTTGGATGTATAGGGTTAGGGTAACGTAAGTTAGGTAGTAAGAGGATGATAGCTGGAAGACATAATATAATGCACATGGGGGGTATATTAAGAGGTATTAACTCTTGTCCCTATGTATTGTATGCATAATCACTATTGTCTATGTATAGTAAGTTCTTTGGCCTTGTATGAAGATTTTCGTTAGGTTTGTAAAAGTAGAGTTTTAATATTTGTGTTAAATGACAGGTTTTCAGTGGGTTATTGTACTTTAAGATGACCATGTATGTTCAAGGCATTATATAGACATGTTTCATTGTATATTAAATTTTCATAAAGGTTTGTTGTTATTTAGTTTTGCATATACCATGTGACATGTTGTGCATGGTTTTATATGTAACAATTTTCTTGTGTATGTATGGTTAGGGTTTTTATTTTGAAAATAGTGTGAGGGTTCAGGTGGTGGGTTATCACATATATCCATGTTATGGTGTTGGTTTGTCATTTGATATTGTTGTTTGAATTTAGGTGCCTGTTACTGTTTACGGCATATTTGTCATGTTTTGTAATAATGTTTTAATAAAATATAAAAAAAAAAAAAAAAAAAAAAGATATAAGCACGGCGGAACCATCGAATGATCCCCGGCCGAACAGAACAACCTTAACCCCCAATTATATACCACTTTTCCCTCACAATACCCCTTTTCCAAAACTTATAGTCGGAGGTAATAAGTTGAACAGAGGGAAAAGTACTATGTACAACCACGGCTCAACCAATCTGAAAAGTGGTTTTCAGAGCCTGAAATATAAATAACTTTAAACTTGTTGGCCTGAATAGCCAAAGCCCATCTCAAGAGTCTGCTATTTGTACCTTTGAAGTTTTCTAAATACATGAGAGGTTTGTAATCGGTTTCTAGTATGACGGGTTTCCCATACAAGTAGTACTTGAACCTACTTATACCCCACACTAATGCATAACATTCCTTTTCCACAATAGAGTATCTTTCTTCCTGTGGTAGAAGCTTCTTACTTGCAAAAGATACTGGGAAAGGAGTCTCATCGTAATACTGCAGTAACACAGCCCCGAGGGAAAAGTAGTGTAAATAGGGTTACGGTTGTTCAGTCAGCCGGGAGTATCATTAACGAGCTACAGCCAGCACTACCATCTAACGGGCTGGGACAAAACTCTTGTTTCCGGTTGTCTTTTGGGGGTTTTACTTTCTACTCCTGGTAGTATTACTCTTACCTGATGTCGGTTGGGGAGTGGAAAGTCACTTCCCCTTCACTCTTCTCCTAATCAGGTAAGGTGATCTACCAGGAATATTACTTTTGTTTGACTACTATGTTTTCTTTGGTTACTAGCAGTGACTTGGCCATTATGGAACACATTTTGCCATCATAAATGTTTTACAACTCATTGTAACAAGAAATATTTTTTTTTTTTTTTATATTTTATTGAAAAAAAAAACAAATTACAAAACACATGACAAAGACAGAAACAGCATACAGAGTGGTAAACTTAATTTACAGCACTAACTTTCCTTTGCTTGCAATGCAACAACAAAGGTCATCATTTTACCTACTTAAGAAAACATACAAAGCAAATATACAATGCACTAACCCAGAAATACATATCAGCCAATGCTTAACATCCATGAACAGGAAAAGATAACGAACCAGATGTACATAACCCCGAAGGCATAAATCACACACAGCCACTAAATAACATAAGTGACAATATGACAAAAGTTACAAAATATAGTCCTCACCCGAGGGCTTAGTATTTACACGTCTGTATTGTACAGACAGCGACCCAAAGAAACTTTATTACATTACAAAATTATAAGACAATATAAAACACAACAAGTGAAACAATATAATAATAATTACCAACATCGTCCCTACAAAT
>WNWK01047423.1:0-13936 GCA_009830355.1 Cherax destructor | reverse complement strand
CTTACGACTCTTTAATCTTATATGGTCGCAAGGAGTTATTCCCCAACTATGGAAGTCTGCTATTGTTCTCCCATTTCGCAAACCGGGTACTACGGGACATACCTCCTACTACCGTCCCATTGCTCTTACCAGTGCAGTTTGCAAGGTGATGGAACGTCTAGTTAATAGACGTTTGATGTGGTATTTAGAGACTCTTAGTAGTCTCTCCACTAGTCAATATGTCTTTCGTAAGGGCCGTTCTGCCATTGACCCCTTACTGCGCTTGGATGCGTATATTCGTAATGCCTTTGCCAATAACCACTCGGTTATTGCTATCTTTTTCAATCTTGAGAAGGCTTATGACACAACTTGGAAGTATATCATCTTGACCCAGGCCCACTCCTTAGGCCTCCGAGGCAATCTACCATTTTTCCTTAAGGCTTTCTTAACTGAAAGACATTTCTGTGTCCGGGTTAGTAATGAGCTTTCCCCGGACTTTGTCAAAGCTGAAGGTGTCCCCCAAGGATGTGTTCTGAGCACAACACTATTTCTCCTTGCTATAAATAATCTGGCATCTGTTCTCCCATCCAATATTTGGTCATCGCTCTATGTGGATGACTTTGCTATAGCTTGTGCAGGTGCTGACTGTCACCTCATTGCAGTTTGTCTCCAGCATGCCATCAACCGGGTTTCTGATTGGGCCACCACTCACGGGTTTAAATTTTCTAGTGGCAAAACTCTTCAAATTACATTTACTAGACGTTCAGTGGTCTTTGATCATCCGTTTTACCTATACGGCTCACGTATCCCAGAACGTGATAGTCAGGTTTCTTGGCCTCCTGTTTGACTGTCAATTGTCCTGGAAACCTCACATTTCCTCTCTGAAGGCAACTTGTCATAGCTGGCTGAACCTCCTAAAAACCCTCGACATTTTTCGTGGGGGTTTGATCGTAGCACACTCTGCCTACATTCAGCCCTAATTTTATCGAAACTCGATTATGGTGACCAGATATATTCGGCGGCCTTCCCTGCTACTCTTTCCAGCCTTAATCCCATTCATCACCAGGGATTGCATTTATGCCTTGGTGCATTTCGTTCTTTCCCGGTTGAGAGCCTCTATGTAGAAGCGAACATTCCATCCATGTCCGATCGTCGTGATGCACATTGCATTCGCTATTATGTTCGCTCCCATGACCTCCGCAATCCTTCCATATATAGGATTGTCACAGATTTTAGTAGGCGCTCTTTATTTGTCCGTCGCCCCTGTTTACTTGGTCCCTTTTCTCTTCGTCTACATTCACTCTTGTGTTTCCTTCAACTACCAACTTTATATGTTCATGTGACATCTCCCTTTTCCCTACCCCTTGGGAAGTTCCTGCTGTCCGTGTTTGTTCTATTGCTCTACCTTGCGCGAAAGCCCAACTACCTACGGCGGCTTCTCGCTTTTTTTTTCTAGACCACTTCCGTTCTCTTTCCCATGCCATCGCAGTATTCACCTATGGTTCAAAGTCATCTGACGGTGTTGGATTCGCAGCAGTCTTCCCGGACAGCGTCGTGCGAGGGCATCTGCTACCCTCGGCTAGCATCTTTACGGCTGAATTGTATGCCATTCTTGTGGCACTTATCAGTATTGCTTCTATGCCTGTGTCACCATTTGTGGTCGTTTCAGACTCCCTTAGTGCTTTACAGGCCATCCATAAAATTGATACACCTCACCCCCTAGTTCTTCGTATCCAACTTTGGTTACGCCGTATCTTTAGCAAGCACAAAGATAGTTTTTTGTTGGGTCCCTGGTCATGTTGACGTACAGGGCAATGAACAGGCAGACACTGCTGCGCGGTCAGCAGTACATGACCTTCCAGTTTCATATAGAGGTGTTCCTTTCATGGACTATTTTAGTCATTGCTACCCACCTTAGCACCCGTTGGCAACAATGCTGGTCTGACCTGCTAAATAAATAACTTCATTCTATTAAACTAATTATAGGTTTCTGGCCTTCTTGTCACCAATGTCGATTATAATAATAATCCAGTAGTCCTATGAGCGACTTCAGGTTGTATACCACACGAGCAAGACTAGGAACATCTGGAGATGTGAAGCCCCGGTCAGCTGAGCTCGGTGGCTGACTCTCAGACACCCAAAAATATTAAAAAAAATACATTTTATAGAGGTAGGGTTAAAGATTGCACCCCAAACATGTGCAAGGCCGCACAGAAAACAGTCCGTGCAGAGTGGTAACGTGGGGACCACAGTAGGAAGTGTTCCATCGTCTCAGGCTGTGAGGGACACCACGGGCAGTACGGAGAGTCCATCATTTGAAGGCAGTATAGATGAGCCACCAGTCGTGAGTGCCCAACCCAGAGGCGAGTCAGTGCAACATCCACTGAGCGATTGGGATGGCGAGCCCAAGGGCAGGGGCCATTGAAAGATCGGACAGAACTCAGTGCCGAAGTAGAGAGGGAGCGTACCAGTTCTTTCTGCCACAAATGACGGATTTCCTTCCAAACAGTCCTTGTGAAATCACTGCGGCCCAGTGCAAGAGAGGTAATGGTAGGAAGTGCATGTGCGAGGGAGGCTGCACGATCGGCCACTTCATTGCCCCGAATGCCAACATGGGCAGGTACCCACTGAAGGGAGATGCTCCAACCTGGACTTCGCAAAAAAGTAGGATAAGAGACTGCGTCTGTCGGACAAGGACGCGTAGGGACCGTGGACAGTCAGAACACAAAAGTGCTAGGGAAGATTGGGAATCAGAGAAGAGAACCAAAGGCTGAGGAGGGAGGTGAGCAAGGACAAAAACCAAGGCCTGATGAATGGCGAAGAGCTCTCCTGCTAGGACCGAGTGAGCGGGGTCTAACCGCCAGGTTTGACACAGAGAAAGATCAGCAAAGAATGCAGCAGAAGTAGAAGGGGGGGGAATTTTGTGTTGAGCCATCCGTGTAGATGGAGAAGGAAGAAGCATATGTGACAGCACGAAACTCTTCAACGAGAACTGCAGCTATCTGGGGGAGTTTACTGTTCCTAGAAGGCCAATCCAGGTGGATGTACTGTGTCAGGTCCATCCAGGGATGGACCGGGGAGTGAAGAGGGGAGGGAGTCACCACTGGTGCAGGGAGTGAAAGGTAGGTCAAGGAACGTTGGGCCCTGGCCACAAAGGAAGGCTGAACCAAACGTGGGGGGACGGAGGCTGCCTTCCACACTCGTGGGGAGAGGCAGCATGGGTGAGTACAAGGCAGAGATGCCATATGATGGAGCCGTAAGCAGTTCCTTGCCATTCTCATTGACGAGAGTGGGACTATCCTAGACTCTGCTTCCAAGGCTGCAATGGGAGTAGATGGGAACGCCCCCAGCATACTGCGGATGGCCGAATTCTGGAGAATATCCAGGTGGTGAAGAGGAGGAAGAAGCCGAGCCATACACCTCACTCGCATAGGTGAGTTTGCTGCGAACCATAGCTGTATAAAATTTAAATTGGAGGTCTCGATCCGCCCCCCACTTAGTGCCAGAGATCCGGTGCAGGAGTGCAGTGCGGTGTGCACATGAGAGGTGGAGGGCTATTATGTGTTTCCTCCATGTCAAAAGTGGTGCATCCAAAGTGACACCCAACCATCTATGAGAAGAGACCAAAGGGAGTGGTATCTGACCCAATGAAACAGATGGAAGAGTAGAGAGGCATCGTCTAGTAAAACATAAGAGCCGGGACTTGGAGACACTAACCTCCAAACCCCAGGTGGCAGCCCATGATGTTATACACTGTAGGGCATGCTAAAGGTTTTTTTTGTGCAGCCAGCAAAGTAGTGGCACCGTACATAAGGGCCACATCTGCATACACCAGGGTATGCATGCCCTGTATGGAAGGGAGATTCGACATTAATACAGAAAAAAGGAGAGGACTAAGAACAGATTCCTGGGGCACTCCCCGGTATATAGGATGGGGTGAAGACATCGTGCCACCTACTGCAACCTGGAAGGTTCGCCCTTGTAAAAAGTTGCGCATCCAATGGAGGGGGGCTCCTGCCAGCCCCATGCGAGCTAGCTTAAAAAGTATCGCCGTGTGGGATGCAGAATCAAATGCTCCACGCAGATCCAAAAAGGCAGCCAGAAGGAACTCCCGGCTTTCGAATGAAGTATGCACAAATTGAAGCAAAGAGTCGAGGGTGGATCGACCCTCACGGAAGCCACTCTGGTTTTCAGGTAAGAGGCCGTGTTCCTCAGTCCACCATGAGAGACGGGTGGCCACCAGTCTTTCCAACACTTTACCCAGGCAGGGCAGTAAAGCAATGGGTCGGTAAGAGTCTGGTTGGGTATTATCTTTGCCTGGCTTCAGAATCGGAACCAGGAGAGAGTGCTTCCACGCATCGGGGAAAACTCCTTGTGACCAGCTGGCATTGAAAACCTCCAGCATGGCATCTGTACAAGAGGGGGGTAGATGCAGTAAGAATGAATAAGGTATGTTATCCTCCCCAGGAGAAGAATGGGAAGAAAGCTGGGAGAGTGCCCGCTGTAGTTCATGAGAACTGAAGGGAGATGCCAGCATCTGGCAGTCAACCTCGGGTACTACAGGTGGCAGAGGACCCCATTTGATCACCTTAGAAGGTAGAGGGGGAAGAGCAAACTTAGGCCCAAAGAAACTAGCAAACAATTCCGCTTTATCCTGAGGGAAGAGTGGCGTTACACCATCCCCAACAGGGTAAAGGAGCTTACAGATCGTGATCCCAGCATAGTGGAAGAAACCCCATGCCCGGCTAGCAGAGGTGCGAAAAGAAAGAGAAGAACAGAAAGAAGCCCATGATTCACGTTTTGCATGGAGGAGTGTTCGCCGACATAAAGCGTCAGCCCTTCGGTAAGCCAACTGATGAACCTTTGAAGGGTGGCGCCGCCACTGTGCCCACGCCTTTCGATGGGCCTTCACTGCCTGGAGGCACTCATCATTCCACCACGGAACCCGGGGCTGAGAACGGGAGAAGCTCCCAGAAAGACGAAATGAATGGGAGCCTGCCTCTAACATGGCCCCTTGAAGGGATGCAACAGCATCGTCCAACAGTCTCTCTTGAGGCAGGCTATAATCAAAGAGTGTGTTACTGTGACTCATCCAACTGGCCCGAGTGGTTTTCCACCGTGGACGAATTGCCGTCACTGGCACTGTTGGGGCTCCATTGGTAGATACAGTGACAGGGAGATGATCACTCCCCATGAAGGGGCCTACAGAAACAATGGCTGTAGTGAAATACCCACACCCAAGAACGAGGTCCAGGGTAGAAGCTCGCCCTGTGTAAGGATCCACTCTAGTCTTCAATCCTGGTGGTGTGAGCAATGAAAGGGGAGATGCGAGGAGGGCTTGGAACAAGGCCCTACCTGTGGGATTCATGGCTCCCAAAGAAATGGATGGCTCCCAGAAATGGTGCCTAGCATTGAAATCCCCTATGACAAGTGCAGAACCACTGAGTTGCCCAAAGTAATGGGTAAACTCATTCTGTGTTACTGACCTGCCCGGATTGT
This sequence comes from Cherax destructor, assembly GCA_009830355.1. Taxonomy (NCBI): domain Eukaryota; kingdom Metazoa; phylum Arthropoda; class Malacostraca; order Decapoda; family Parastacidae; genus Cherax; species Cherax destructor. Next base: position 8,458 of record WNWK01047423.1, on the reverse strand, counting down.
AAATCAGGAGGAAGGTGCACCACTGAGTGCCCAAGGCAACGCACACAGCTAGAGTTTCTAACACCCCATTCTCATAGTACGATAAGGCATCTAAATTACTGGGAATGGTTGAAGTTCCTTGATTTGTATTCCCTGGAATGCAGGTGAGAGATGCATGGTAATATACACTTGAAAATCCTAGAGGGATTAGTACCAAACTTGCACACGAAAACCACTCCCTATGAAAGCAAAAGACTCAGCAGGAGATGCAACATTCCCCCAATGAGAAGCAGGGGCGCCACAAGTACACTGAGAGAACACAATAAGTGTCAGGGGCCCAAGATTGTTCAACTGCCTCCCAGCATACATAAGGGGGATTACCAATAGACCCCTGGCTGTCTTCAAGAAGGCACTGGACAGGCACCTAAAGTCAGTACCTCACCAGCTGGTCTGTGGTTTGTATGTCAGTTTGTTTTTGGCCATCAGTAACAGCCTGGTTGATCAGACCCTGATCCACCATGAAGCCTTGTCTCAGACCAGGCAATGGGAGCATTGAGCCCCAAAACCTTCTCCAAGTATACTCCAGGTATGCTTACAACTGGTTCTTCTTACTCCTACAAGATGTTTGACATTGGCCATTTTCCACAGGCAGGGTGACCCAAAAAGAAAGAAAAAAAAACTTTCATCTTCGTTCAGCACTTTCACCATCATTCATACATAATTACTGTTTACAGAGGTGCTCAGATATGACAGTTTAGATGTCCACACAGCTAATATCCCAAACCCCTCATTTAAAGTGCAGGCATTGTACTTTCCACCTTCAGGACTCAAGTCCAGCTAACTGGTTTCCCTTAATCCATTCACAAAATGTTATCTTGCTCATATTGTAGGTCATATTGTGTATATGGACTTCAGTAAGGCTTTCGATAAAGTTCCACATCAGAGGCTACTGAGGAAACTTAAGGCACACGGAATAGGAGGAGAAATTTTTTCCTGGGTAGAGGCATGGTTGACAAATAGGCAGCAGAGAGTTTGCATAAATGGAGAGAAATCAGAATGGGGGCACGTCTCAAGCGGTGTTCCACAGGGGTCAGTTTTGGGCCCTCTGTTGTTTACAATTTACATAAACGACATAGATGAGGGAATAAATAGCAACATAAGCAAATTTGCTGATGACACCCAAATAGGCCGTCCAATTCATTCTAATGAGGACATTAGAGCACTCCAGGATGATTTAAATAGACTGATGCAGTGGTCGGAGAAGTGGCAGATGCAGTTTAATGTAGACAAATGCAAAGTTCTAAATGTTGGGCAGGACAATAACCATGCCACATATAAACTGAATAATGTAGATCTTATTACATGTGATTGCGAGAAGGCTTTAGGAGTTCTGGTTAGTAGTAATCTGAAACCAAGACAACAGTGCATAAGTGTTTGCAATAAAGCTAACAGAATCCTTGGCTTCATATCAAGAAGTATAAATAATAGAAGTCCTCAGGTTGTTCTTCAACTCTATATATCTTTGCTGCACAGTTCTGGTCACCGTATTACAGAATGGATATATGTAAATGCACTAGAAAACGTACAGAGGAGGATGACAAAGTTGATCCCATGTATCAGAAATCTTCCCTATGAGGATAGACTGAGGGCCTTGAATCTGCACTCTCAAGAAAGGCATAGAATTAGGGGGATATGATTGAGGTGTATAAATGGAAAACAGGAATAAACAAAGGGGATGTAAATAGCGTGCTGAAAATATCCAGCCAAGACAGGACTCGCAGCAATGGTTTAAAGTTGGAGAAGTTCAGATTCAGGAAGGATATTGGAAAGCACTGGTTTGGTAATAGTTGTGGAAGAGTGGAACAAACTCCCGAGTACCATCATAGGGGCTGGGACGTTGTGTAGTTTTAAAAATAGGTTAGATAAATACATGAGTGGGTGTGGGTGGGTGTGAGTTGGACCTGACTAGCTTGTGCTACTAGGTCAGATGCCATAATTAATTCCTTAAGTGGAAGTGACCTGACTACCTGGAGAGGGTTAACTCCAGGTGGGGTGCGGGTGGGTGTGAGTTGGTCCTGACTGGCTTGTGCTACTATGTCAGATGCCGTGCTCCTTCCTTAAGTGAATGTAACCTGACCTGGCTGGGTTGGGGCATTGGCTTAAGCCGGTGGAGACTTGGGCCTGCCTCGCATGGGCCAGTAGGCCTGCTGCAATGTTCCTTCTTTCCTGTGTTCTCACACTCCAACAGCTCATCAGGTTCCAAAAACCATTCATCTTCATTCACTCCTGTCTAACAGTCACTCATGCTCTTAAAAATATTCCCTCCATCTTCCAGTACCACCACCTACCCAATCTTTTCAACTTCTAAATTTATTTAGTATTTCCTAGGGCTTCTCAACTTATTAATTTTACTGCAAATCTTTATCTTATTCTTGCATTGCACATATAACTTTTCTAGTCATCAGTTGCCATTTACCTACATCTAAAATTTATATTGTAATATTGTCCAAAACTTCTCTTCCCACCTTAGCAAGGTGCTCCTTCCTTGAACTCTCACTATAATGTGAGCTTCTTGTCTAAATAGCCTATATTTGTTTAGGAAAAAGAAAATGAAGTGGAAGTAAATATTAACATAGGTTCTTTTCTTTTGCAAACAGGGCAAGTAAAAATAAAAGTGTGGGACAACAGAAGTTCTTTGCACCACAGTTAGGCCCATTCAGAGTGTGGCAGAAAGAGTCACAATGGAAGAAAATAATTCTGGCTAATTTTATTCACAACATTATTTTAATATTTTATTAAAAATATTTTTTTAAATGTATTTATACCTTTTTAAATAGATTTTATTTATGTGCTCTCCTGTTGTCACAAAATTAAAAAAAATATTATTTTTTCTTATGAAATGATAGAGAATCTTTTCCTGATGGTACTGACACCAAAAGTATGAAATTTGATGAAAAACTTAGGGAATTATGCTCTCACAAAGTTAGTGATCTCGGCAATATATACGCATCGACAATTTTGCCTACTTAGAGCCCTATTTTCGGCCAATTCCATTGTTCCAGTCGACCAAACTCACAGCTATTTCTTTAGAACTCCATTTGTTCTATCGATTGAGTACAAGAAACCACCAATTTACCAATTTCAAATACCCAATAAAGTGGTCAGAAATTGGCAATTTGGCCAATTTCATGCAAAATAAAAAAGTTGTCAATTTCAAAACAGGGTCCAGAATAAACAATGCAGACATTCCTGGCACTAAAATAAGATGTTATCTGTTGATTAGTTACGTCTTTAGGCCCTCTTATATTACTCTTGCTTTCTATTTTGATTTTTTATTCACACAAAAAATAGAAGATTTACTGTTATGCAGACTATTGCATTATTGTAAAAATAGTATAAATAATATCAGTGCACTTGTGAAAGAATATTAGACTCTCCAATTGATGTGTATTGGACGTGTGGCGTGATTTGTTTACTCTTGAACATTTGTAAAAAATCTAACATTTCCCCTACTTTGAGCTCAATTTCATGGTCGTTTTCATCATGAAACTAATCAAAATCATCTATATTTCTGTAGTATGTTTTCCATTCTATCAAATGAGACCATAAAAAAGAGAATACAACCATAAATACTATACGAAAATACACCTCAAGTACAGCGTTTTAATCCAAAAAAACGGTCGGAGTTTTTTGACGTACTAGTACGTCTGAATTCTAGCGCCCTCAAATCAAGCAGAAACAGGCTGGTAGGCCTAGATGTGAAAGAATGGGTCTGTGCAGTCAGTGTGCGCAGTATAAAAAAATTCCTGCACCACACAGTGCATAATGAGGAAAAAACACTGACCGTGTTTTTGGTTTAAAACAGCGACTTTGCAGTCTATTTTCGTTTGGTATTTATGCTTGTATTCTCGGTTTCTTAGCCTCATTTGATAGAATGGATGATATATTACAGAAATATAGATAATATTGACTGGTTTCACGATGACAAGTACCTTGAAACTGAGCGCAAAGTAGCGAAAATGTTCGATTTTGGCCGATGTTCAAGAGTAAACAAAGCATGCCATGCGTCCAATACACATCAAGTGGGTAGTCTAATATTCTTGCACAAGTGCGCTGATATTATTTATACCGTTTTTACAGTGATGCAGTAGTATACATAACAGAAAATCTTCAATTTTTTGTGAGAATAAAAATTCAAAATGGAAAGGAAAAGTAATGCAATAGGAGCCTGGAGACGTGACTAATGAACAGATAAAATGTTATTTTAGTGCCAGGAATGTCTGTCTTTATTCTGGACCCTATTTTGAAATTTGCGTCTTTGAAAATTTGTGTGGAATTGGCAATATTGCCAATTTCTGACCGCTTTGAGTAGTTGAAATCGGTAAATTGGTGGTTTCTTGTACTCAATCGATAGAACAAATTGAATTCTACAATAATAGCTATGGTTTTCGTAGACTGAGATATTGGAATTGGCCCCGAAAATAGGGCTCAAAGTGGGCGAAATCGCCGATTCGTAAATATCTTCTATACCGCTAACTTTGCGAGAGCATATTTCCGTTAGTTTTTCACCAAATTTCATACTTTTGGTGTCATTATGATCGGAAAAAGATGCTCTATCATTTCATAAGATTTTTTTTTTCCGAAAATGTTTCGACCCTGAAAGTGGTAATAAAAGATTGCTTCTAATACATTTGCAAATAAAATATTTTATTCCTTCAAGGAAAAGACACTTTTTTAGCCAGCGTTGGTACATTAAGTATTTAATGTATATAATGGCTTGTACAGTGTGCCATTTCAGAACTTTTAGAAGGAATTCGAATACTTTTTTTTTTTTTCAATAAAACAAATGTAGGGCCAAAAATTGTCAGTTTTTATTTCATGCTTTTCCAGCAACTACCATTGTTGGCTAATAAAAGTTCAACATTTGTAAAGTCTTGTGTATATTTTGTCTCCTATATTAATTGTAATAGTGGACCCCCGGTTTATGTACTGCTCCAAACTCGAACAATTATTTAAGTGTATTTTTATAAGTGCTTTTGTAAGTGTATTTTTGGAGATCTAAAAACTCTGATCTCATTTACATTGTTCCTTATGGGAAAAAATTCTCTTGGTAACAGCACTTGAAGAGCATTCTGGAATGAATTAATTAACGTAAACTGGGGTACCACTGTATTAGATGATTTTTTTAACCCCTTAACTGTCCAAATGTACATCAACGTTGTTACTGCTTGCGCTTCAAACATAGATCAAAGTTTTATTTTTCTTGAATCCAAATTTGCCACGATTGGCCTGAGATGCCTGGTCAGCATAGAATGGGTCTGAACACTGCGTGCGCAGTATTAAAAAAATCTGGGATCACTTAGTACGTTGTAGGAGCACCAGTTCAATTGAGCGCCAGCTAGAGCAAACAGTGTGGCAAATACCAGGGATTCACTGATGTCATGTTGTATTAACACTCCCCTTTTAAGAGGAAAATGATGCTGACCCTGAGTTTAGTGGCTTTGAGATAGATGTGGCCACAAGTGGTCGAGGAAATATCAAAAACTTAGATAATAACCCATGTACAACATTTTTGCAGCATCCTTTCAATTTTGATACCACTGGTAGTGTCATCTTGCCAGAATGTCCTATATCCTATGCCCTAAGTAAAGAGAAACAATTCTGGAACATGTAATACATGTTCGGTTGGCTGGCTGGGTGTGTGGTTGATTGACTTCGGCTGTCTCTCTGCTTTAAGGGGGCTCCTTCCCGAAGTAAAGAGGCTATCGGTCTGAGGAATTGGACCTCTTGGTCTTCTTAATCAGACCGAACCTAATTACCTCCCAATACCCCCTCCTTTATCTCATCTTCCCCATCCTCCTTTATTTCCTTTCCTCCTCCTCATCCCTCCCTTATTCCCTTCCCATTTTTACCCTGTGAGCTTCTCTCCACAGGCATTCTGGTTCCTAGGGAGGGGGAAGGGTACCGCAGTCCATCCCATTCCGTTGAGGTTCTTGGCGGTGGTGTAGTTTGCCGTGGAATCTGGATCGCGTGGGGATGTCCCGATCCCTCTCCAGTCTTCCGGGGGGTGGTGGCTTTGGGTATCTTTTGGGCGACGGGTGTATCTCTGGAGGCCACCTTTCGGATTCCGGGGGTGGTTGCCGAAGAAGGTATGGTTTGTGGCGGGTATCTGGCTGCCCTCTCTTTTGTCCGCAGAGGTTCCATGCCGCATCTGCACCACTTGAGGTGTTGAGGTCCTCTTGGGCGTGTAGGGGGATTTACGCTCCTTTCATTCCTCCTAGGAGCTATTCCTCCATGTTCCCCCTTTTTTTATTCTTTTTATTTTATTTTTTTTCTATTAAAAACAAAAAGAAAGAAGTAACCTAACCATGAATGACCCAATCTGTGAACCTACTATCCCTGTGCCCCTTCCTGATACCGCACCCAGTTCTGACCCTACCTCGTTAATGGACCACTCTTCAGACACTTCCAATACCCCTGTACCTCTTGCTGGTGCCGGTTCATCACCTGCTTCAGGTACCGGGGTTCCGACTGGCCCTTTTGATATGTCTGACCTCCCCTCTTCTCTGACCTTGCTTCCAGCTTCTCTATGGTGCGGCAATTTTCAGGTTGCTCGCCCGTCCCCCGTCGGACCAACTCTGTTCCCTCATCTAAACGACCAAGACCCTTACTTGATGATACTGCATTACCTCATTCTCATTCAGCTCAGGGCTGTATGACCCTTGTGGTTTAGCGCTTCTATTTGATTATAATAATAATAATCGAAGAGATGAGAAGGATTAACACAATCATTCAGCTCAGAAACGACCAGCACATCACTCACTCCCCTTAAACACTTTTTTCACACTACACAATGGCCTAAGTTTTTTACTCTGAGACCGATTACTTCTACATACCTATTTTGCTGTATAATCCCTGTGGTTTAGCACTTCTTTTGATTATAATAATAATAATACCTATCTTTCCGATCATAGTATTGCTAAGGCCCTCCTATGCCATGTGGGCAAATATATCGCCTTTCACGCCTTCAAAAGTGGCACACACATAGTTACGGTCCAAAATGCTGACCAAGCTCGTGATCTTTCTCGCCTTATGTCCATAGATGCACCTCCTGTCACTATTGAAAAACATCATACCATTGTTCTACAGAATATTCAAACCTGTAGTCATGACATTCTGGAGCAGCCTTGGATATCTTTCGGGCGACGGGTGTATCTCTGGAGGCCACCTTTCGGATTCCGGGGGTGGTGACCGAAGGCGGTATGCTTTGTGGTGGATATCCGGCCGCCCTCTCTTTTGTCCGCCGAGGTGGCTCGGTGGATGTGAGGTTGCTATCCCGATTGCTGGTTTACTGGCATGAAGGGTAGGGTATGGCACGGGTTCCATGCAGCATCTGCACTACTTGCGGTGTTGAGGTCCTCTTGGGCGCGAAGGGGGATTTACGCCCCTTTCTTTCCTCCTAGGAGCTATTCCTCCACGTTCCCCCCTTTTTTTATTCTTTTTTTTATTTTTATTTTCTTTTCTTTCTTTTTTTTTTTTCTTAAAAACAAAAAGAAAGAAGTAACCTAACCATGGATGCCCTAATCCGTGAACTCTACCCCCGAGCCCCTTGATACTGCACCTAGTTCTGACCCTACCTTGTTAATGGATAACTCTTCGGACAACCCTAATACCCCTGTACCTGAAGCAGGTGCCAGTTCGTCACCTGCTTCAGGTCCCAGGGACCTGACTGGCCCTTTTGATACATCTGACCTTCGCTCTTCTCTGACCTTGATTCCGGCTTCTCCCTCGACGGTGCGGCAATTTTCGAATCGCTGGCCCGTCTCACATCGGACTACCCCTGGTCCAACACCCAAATGACCAAGACCCACACATGACGATTCGACACTTTCTTCTCGTTCCTCTCAGAAACGACAAGCTCGTCGCGCACTCCCCTTAAACTCATTTTCAAACTACTCAATGGACAAAGTTTTTTACTCTGCGACCGACTTCTATCTTTCAGACCATAGTATTGGTAAGGCTCTGCTACGCCATGTTGGTAAAGACATCTCATTTCATGCTCTCAAGAGTGGCACTCGCATCATCACGGTCCAGAATGCTGGCCAAGCTCGCGATCTTTCTCTTCTCACAACCATAGATACTACTCCTGTTACTATTGACAAGCACCATTCCCTCAATTCTTGTTGTGGTTCTGTCATTTTGCCCCACACCATTGTCCAACGGAATTTCCAGACATGTGGTGATGACATTTTTGAGCAGCTTGAGCTCCAAGAACTCCCTATCCTTAAAGTTGACACTTTTGTCCTCCCTGCCAATAAGCGAAGACGTTATCCTTGCAATATAGCTCATTTAACGTTTGACTGCCGAGAACTTCCACCTTCGGTCTACATTTCAGGTCAACGTTTACAAGTTCGAAAGGTGACCCCTACACCGCAGCAGTGTAGAAACTGCTGGCGTTTTGGTCATCCAGCAAAATATT
>WNWK01047422.1:0-13937 GCA_009830355.1 Cherax destructor | reverse complement strand
GTGGTGTTGTAGTAGCCTGGCTTAGGCTTGGTTACAAGAACGTCTGACAGTGTGGTGTTGTAGTAGCCTGGCTTAGGCTTTGTTACAAGAACGTCTGACAGTCTGATGTTGTAGTAGCCTGGCTTAGGCTTGGTTACAAGAACTTCTGACAGTGTGGTGTTGCAGTAGCCTGGCTTAGGCTTGGTTACAAGAACATCTGACAGTCTGATGTTGTAGTAGCCTGGCTTAGGCTTGGTTACAAGTACGTCTTACAGTGTGGTGTTGCAGTAGCCTGGCTTAGGCTTGGTTACAAGTACGTCAGACAGTGTGGTGTTGCAGTAGCCTGGCTTAGGCTTGGTTACAAGTACGTCTGACAGTGTGGTGTTGCAGTAGCCTGGCTTAGGCTTGGTTACAAGTAAGTCTTACAGTGTGGCGTTGTAGTAGCCTGGCTTAGGCTTGGTTACAAGTACGTCTGACAGTGTGGTGTTGCAGTAGCCTGGCTTAGGCTTGGTTACAAGTACGTCTGACAGTGTGGTGTTGCAGTAGCCTGGCTTAGGCTTGATTACAAGTACGTCTGACAGTGTGGTGTTGCAGTAGCCTGGCTTAGGCTTGGTTACAAGTACGTCTGACAGTGTGGTGTTGTAGTAGCCTGGCTTAGGCTTGGTTACAAGTACGTCTGACAGTGTGGTGTTGCAGTAGCCTGGCTTAGGCTTGGTTACAAGTACGTCTGACAGTCTGGTGTTGTTGATATAAATCCAGATGTACTTTTGTTAGCCATATTGAGGCTTAGTTCCTAGGACCCATCATGTGGAGGGTAGTGCACTACCCTCCACATGATGGGGTGAGGGAGGGAGGGTGAGGAGGGCAGGGGAGGGTTCAGTAGGTTGATCTGTGACTTGTTCATTCCTTAACTTTCTCTCACTATCTCTCATCCTTGTGTGTGTCTCACTTCCTCTCTCTCTCTCTCTCTCTCTCTCTCTCTCTCTCTCTCTCTCTCTCTCTCTCCTCTCTCTCTCTCTCTCTCTCTCTTATCTATCTTCAAACCACATGTTAGATAAATTAGGATATATACGTGTGTGTGTGTCTGTGTATTCACCTATTTGTGGTTGCAGGAGTTGAGTCACAGCTCCTGGACCCGCCTCTTCACTGGTCGCTACTATGTCCACTCTCTCCCTGCTCCATGAGCGTTATCTTGTGTGTGTGCTGACGTCTGTGCTGACGTCTGTGCTGACGTCTGTGCTGACGTCTTCCTGTTTTCTCTTCTCTCTTCAGAATTTCGTATTGTGGATTATCTACCTGGTGTCTATTTGGTGCCTGCGTGAAGTCTAACTGGTGTTTACCTAGTGTCTACCTGGTGTCTACTGGAGTCTAAATGGAGTCTACCTGGTTGCTAGACAACTATCCCCTCCTTCATGTAACACATCCTGGTTTCTAGGCATCTACCCCTTCCTTCACTCAGCAGGTCCTGGTTGCTAGGCAACCATCCTTCATGTAACAGGTCTTGGTTGCTATCAGGGCCGGCAGGCACCATCCTTCATGTAACAGGTCTTGTTGCTGGGCAACCATCCCCTCCACTCAGAAGGTCCTGGTTGCTAGGCAACCATCCTTCATGTAACAGGTCTTGGTTGCTGGGCAACCATCCCCTCCACTCAGAAGGTCCTGGTTGCTAGGCAACCATCCTTCATGTAACAGGTCTTGGTTGCTGGGCAACCATCCCCTCCACTCAGAAGGTCCTGGTTGCTGGGCAACCATCCCCTCCACTCAGAAGGTCCTGATTGCTAGGCAACCCACCCCTCTTCCATTCAGCAGGTTCTGGTTGCTAGGCAACCATTCCCTCCTTCACTCAGCAGGTACTGGTTGCTAGGCAACCATCCCCTCCTTCACTCAGCAGGCCCTGGTTGCCATGACAGTGTCCTCTATCAAAGACTCCGCAAGACTCAAAACAATATGAAGTTCAATGAAGAGAAATTTCAACTACTCAGATATGGAAAACTTGAGGAAATTAAAACTGTATCAAGGTATACAACAAATTCTAATCATACAATAGAGCGAAAAAGTAATGTGAAGGACCTGGGAGTGATAATGTCATGATCTTGCCTTCAAAGACCACAACAATGTATCTACCGCATCGGCTAGGAAAATGATAGGATGGATAATGAGAACCTTCAAAACTAGGGACGCCAAGCCCATGATGATTCTCTTCAAATCGCTTGTTCTCTCTAGGCTGGAATACTTCTGTACTATACTAACTGCCCCCTTCAAGGCTGGGGAAATTGCTGACCTGGAGAGTGTACAAAGAACTTTCACGGCACACATAAGTACGATAAGGCACCTAAATTACTGGGAACGGTTGAAGTCCCTTGATTTGTATTCCCTGGAACGCAGGCGAGAGAGATACATGATTATATACACTTGGAAAATCCTAAAGGGATTAATACCAAACTTGCACACGAAAATCACTACGTATGAAAGCAAAAGACTTGGCCGGAGATGCAACATCCCCCCAATGAAAAGCAGGGGTGCCACTAGTACACTGAGAGACAACACAGTAAGTGTCTGGGGCCCAAGACTGTTCAACTGCCTCCCAGCATACATAAGGATGATTACCACAGGACAGGCACCTAAAGTCAGTACCTGACCAGCCGGGCTGTGGCTCGTACGTCAGTTTGCGTGCGGCCAGCAGTAACAGCCTGCTTGATCAGACCATGATCAACCACGAAACCTGGTCTCAGACCAGACCACGGGGGCGTTGACCCCCGAAACCCTCTCCAGGTATAGGCAGCCATCCCCTCCTTCACTCAGCAGGTCCTGATTGCTAATCAACCATCCTTCATGTAACAGGTCTTGGTTGCTAGGCAACCATCCCCTCCTTCACTCAGCAGGTCCTGGTTGCTAAGCAACCATCCTTCATGTAACAGGTCTTGGTTGCTAGGCAACCATCCCCTCCTTCACTCAGCAGGTCCTGGTTGCTAAGCAACCATCCTTCATGTAACAGGTCTTGGTTGCTAGGCAACCATCCCCTTCTTCACTCAGCAGGTCCTGGTTGCTAGGCAACCATCCTTCATGTAACAGGTCTTGGTTGCTAGGCAACCATCCCCTCCTTCACTCAGCAGGTCCTGGTTGCTAGGCAACCATCCCCTACTTCACTAAGCAGATCCTGATTGCTAGGCAACCATCCCCTCCTTCACCCAGCTGGTCCTGGTTGCTAAGCAACTATCCTTCATGTAACAGGTCTTGGTTGCTAGGCAACCATCCCCTCCACTCAGCAGGCCCTGGTTGCTAGGCAACCATCCCCTTCACTCATCAGGTTGTGGTTGCTAGGCAACCATCCCCTCCACTCAGCAGGTCCTGGTTGCTAGGCAACCATCCCCTCCTTCACTCAGCAGGTTGTGGTTGCTAGGCAACCATCCCCTCCTTCACTCAGCAGGTCCTGGTTGCTAGGCAACCATCACACATACGAGGGGATGCAAGTAAACAAAAGTGTCATACAAAACTCTTTTAATTCACCTTAATAATTATCAGTATAAATACACGGTAATAAAGTCATTATGTACATAGTAGATTCATATAAATAGTTTATATATATATATGTATATACAAAACTAATCTGTTAAAAAATAAATTAATGTGTAAGAAAAGTTGACCAACACCGGTCCCATCACCTGTCTGTACAATATGCACAAAACAAGCCTTGCTTCCAGCACCACTCAAGAACCCTAGTGGGTTTAGCGCTTAGTTGTGATTGTTATGATGATTCGAACACCAACAGGAGCGAGGCGGTGGTGCTGCAGGGGCCCACTGCAGGCACCAGTGGGGTTGCAGTGCACTGGGGGGGTGAGACTATAGGCAGATAACTGAGAGAAAGCGGAGATTATGAGGTTCCCCCGTCAGCTGAGGCTGGTAACACTGTCAGGCGAAGGCTTGGAGTGTCCGAGTCTGCTACAGTGTGAGTGAGAGTGTTGCAGACACGTCCACCTGTGTGTGTGTGTTTTGTGAGTGTTGCACACACGTGCACCTGTGTGTGTGTTGTACACACGTGCACCTTGTGTGGGTGGGCGTGTGGTGGTGAAGGCAGCACCACCCTTGCACCAGCAACACCTCCTTCATTAACTACTCTTGCTACTGCTGTTCTCTTCAGTACTGCTGTTGCGACGTCTGGCGTCAGCGTTGAAGCCTTTAGAGCCGTCAGGACCCTTGGGAAACCTGACGACCCCGTCGGGTAGTTGTAGTGATCCTTGCGACACCCTGGTGGGTCGGGTGACCGGGGGTCGTGACCCCACCACTGGAGACGCCGCTGAGGCCGCAGACGCAGCTGCGGCGGCGAGGAGATGCCTCTGAACCCAGGAGGAGGAGGAAGGTGGAGACCCCAGCTGGAACTCTGTGCAGGACTTGCTCTTGGGGCGATTCCTGCGAGCCTCGACCACCGCGGATAACTCTTTCAAGTTTGGAGATTGTGTCTGAGGCAGTGAAAGGCACTTGCGGCGAGGGTACCGCTGGTACTGCTGGCCGCTGTCACTCTCCGAAGTGCCGCTGTTACTGTCCTTGCGGAACTTGCCCGCGGTACTGTTCTTACGGCTGGCGGGGCCCTTCTGTTGCTGGTTGTTAATCACGCTGTTTTTACGACTGTTCGGTTGTGAAGTCTTCTGTTGTTGAGTCTTATCTTGCTTCTTCTGCGCCTCGGGCAGGATGGGCACTACTTTCATGCCGTCCTCGTTGGACATGTCGGTGGCCGCCTTGGCAGCCTCTGGTGTCTCGAACTCCACCCAGGCACAGTTAGTGTCAGTGAGTGACGGGTGTTTGGTGGCCAGGGACTTGAGGTCCTGAGGAATGGCACTGCCCACACGCACCACCCGGATGAAGGCGATCTCCCCGCACGAGGAGAACAACTCTGAGACAGACTGTATGTTGGGCTTCTCTAGTGGCAGACTGAGGACCAGGACTGCACAGGTTACTGGTACCTCCTCCAGGTCTGGTAGTGGATCCACTCGACGGATTTTAGTGCCCACGTCGTTAATCTGGATCTTGGAAGAACACTTGTTGAGGGAATGGGCTACCACGCGCCAGTCCTTCGTCAGCTGTTTCACTTTCTTGAAGGAGGACACTAACTTGAGCGAGACATAGCCCTCCTTGTTGCGACGGATGTGCTTGAGCAGAAACTTGTCCTTGGCGACGTTGGCGTCGCTGAAGTAGAACTCGACTTGGGCTACGATGCGGGTCATGAGGTCCTCGTCGGGGACCACCATGTCGGGCTCCCGCTCGGCCTCGATGCCGGAATCCCGACCGCCTTCCTCGCTGCCGTCAGAAACTACGCTGGAGGACCTCTCCGAGCGAGGCTCCAGCTCAGACCCCTCCTGCGCCTCCTGACCCTCAGGGTCTGGGCCCTCAGGGGCGGAGTCTGCCTGGATGCCCTCCTCTTCCTCCATGCTGCCCACACTCTCGCACGAGTCCTGACGCCCCAGCTTGGAGACCAGCTCCGTCGGGAGGGAGACCTGAGCCGTCAGGCGGTCCTGCCGACCACCCGTCGGCTTGTCACTCTCTGTTTCTATCTTAAGGGTAACAACGACACTGTCGGAGACGGCGAGAGAGTCTACGACGACAGTGTCTGTGACGACGGCAGTGGAGCCAGTGTCGGCGACCTCAGGCACCTGTGGCAGCTCCTGTGCCACCACCAGGCACTCCTCCGCTACCGACATGACCGCTCACAGACAAGTATCACAGAATTTCAGTATCAAAACAGCGGTGTATATCAGGAGGACTGGGGTCAGTGTGAACAGTCCTCAGGGCCTATAGACTTTATAGTCTAGAAAACCCTGTGTCTTCACGTGGGACCGCGTGATAGCACACTACCGTAGCGGTGTTGTGGTAGCAGCGACACGTCTTGCTCAACTGACCCACCACACACCACCTCCCACCTATATACTTTCACCCGTGACGTCACTAGGTGGGAGGAGTTAGGGCCACTGACGCAACGTCTCTCACTCACTATTTTCGTATCTTTCTCCTTCATTGTGGACATCGTCACACGGCCACACTTGCCGATACAACGCAAAAAACACAAGAACCACCTTCCCGCGGACGACACAAGGTGTGTGAGCTGTGTTTTAAATGAGGCAGAGAGGCTGCGGCGGTGTTGGCTGCGGCAGGAGGCGCAGACGATGACAGTGGTGGGGGGAGAGGAGGGGGTGCCTCAGAGTGCCACCTCACTACCACTGTCACTTTCCTCCACCTCATCCACTGCTGCCACCTCACTACCTATCCTACACACACACACACACACACACACACAGGAGCTATGACTCGACCCCTGCAACCACAAATAGGTGAGTACAGAATAAATATAAATAATTCATGTTAAGCGCTAAACCTATTTGGGTTATTCAGCGCAATACTACTTTGTGGAGGTTTGATCCTCCGTCTGCTGGGCGCGAGACAGACACGCTCTCTATTTGTACTCACCTATCCCTAGGTGAGTACAGAGCAACAGAACTGTTCATTGCAACAGGAATCGAGAGGCTCCCAGAGCAACAGAACTGTTTATTGTAACAGTAGTCAAGTGGTTCCCAGAGCAACAGAACTGTTCATTGCAACGGGAGTCAAGAGGTTCCCAGAGCAACAGAACTGTTTATTGCAACATGAGCCAAGAGGTTCCCAGAGCAACAGAACTGTTTATTGCAACAGGAGCCAAGAGGTTCCCAGAGCAACAGAACTGTTTATTGCAACAGGAGCCAAGAGGTTCCCAGAGCAACAGAACTGTTCATTGCAACAGGAGTCGAGAGGCTCCCAGAGCAACAGAACTGTTCGTTGCAACGGGAGTCAAGAGGTTACCAGAGCAACAGAACTTTATTACAAGGAATCGAGAGGCTCCCAGAGCAACAGAACTGTTTATTGCAACAGTAGTCGAGAGGCTCCCAGAGCAACAGAACTGTTCATTGCAACAGCAGCAACAGTAGTCAAGAGGTTCCCAGAGCAACAGAACTGTTCATTGCAAAAGCAGCAACAGTAGTCAAGAGGTTCCCAGAGCAACAGAACTGTTCATTGCAACAGCAGCAACAGTAGTCAAGAGGTTCCCAGAGCAACAGAACTGTTCATTGCAACAGCAGCAACAGTAGTCAAGAGGTTCCCAGAGCAACAGAACTGTTCATTGCAACAGCAGCAACAGTAGTCAAGAGGTTCCCAGAGCAACAGAACTGTTCATTGCAACAGCAGCAACAGTAGTCAAGAGGTTCCCAGAGCAACAGAACTGTTCATTGCAACAGACTCTGCATGACGGACGGGGATGTACGTACAATATGATCTGTGTGAGAGAGCTCTGCTCTGTGTACGTGACGGAGCTCTACTGTGTACGTAATAGCGCTCTTCTGTGTGTACGTAATAGCGCTCTGCTCTGTGTATGTAACAGAGTTATGCTCTGTGTACGTAACAGTTATGCTGTGTACGTGACGGAGCTCTACTGTGTGTATGTAGAGCTCTGCTGTGTACGTAATAGCGCTCTTCTGTGTGTGTGTACGTAATAGCGCCCTGCTCCGTGTACGTAATAGAGCTCTGCTGTGTACGTAATAGAGCTCTGCTGTGTACGTAATAGAGCTCTGCTGTGTACATAATAGAGCTCTGCTGTGTACGTAATAGAGCTCTGCTGTGTACGTAATAGAGCTCTGCTGTGTACGTAATAGAGCTCTGCTGTGTACGTAATAGAGCTCTGCTGTACGTAACAGAGCTCTGCTATGTACGTAACAGCTCTGCTGTGTACGTAACAGAGCTCTGCTGTGTACGTAACAGAGCTCTGCTGTGTACGTAACAGAGTTCTGCTGTGTACGTAACAGAGCTCTGCTGTGTACGTAACAGAGTTCTGCTGTGTACGTAACAGAGCTCTGCTATGTACGTAACAGCTCTGCTGTGTACGTAACAGAGCTCTGCTGTGTACGTAACAGAGCTCTGCTGTGTACGTAACAGAGCTCTGCTGTGTACGTAACAGAGCTCTGCTGTGTACGTAACAGCTCTTCTGTGTACGTAACAGAGTTCCTGTGTACGTAACAGAGTTCTGCTGTGTACGTAACAGAGCTCTGCTATACACATGTCTGAAAAGAATTCTGCTGTATTCACCTATATGTGGTTGCAGGAGTCGAGTCACAGCTCCTGGGCCCTCATATGTCTGTTTGTCTATAAAGGGAAAAAATCCACTCTTATTATTTTTCAGTGATTCAACCTTACACGAACGCTTACACGAACGCTTACACGAACACACGAACGCTTACACGAACGCTTACACGAACGCTTGCTCGGATTCATCTGGTGCGTCAAAGATGTAAATAGTGGAAGCTGGTGGTTGGCGGGTATAGGCGGTGGGTGGTAGTGGTGGGCGGGTGTGGGCGGTGGGTGGTAGTGGTGGGTGGGTGTGGGCGGTGGGTGGTAGTGGTGGGCGGTGGGTGGTAGTGGTGAGCGGGTGTGGGCGGTGGGTGGTAGTGGTGGGCGGGTATAGGCGGTGGGTGGTAGTGGTGGGCGGTGGGTGGTAGTGGTGAGCGGGTGTGGGCGGTGGGTGGTAGTGGTGGGTGGGTGTGGGCGGTGGGTGGTAGTGGTGAGCGGGTGTGGGCGGTGAGTGGTAGTGGTGGGCGGGTGTGGGCGGTGGTGGCTGGTTGTGAGGGTAAATAATAATAATAATAAAAATGAGAGGTGAGTGTATTCACCTAGTTATGGTTGCCTGGGTCGAGTCACGGTTTCTGGCACAGGAACTGACTACATATAATCCGTTTTAGTAATTTCCTGCCTCTTTTGCTCTGCCGTACCTATCCTTGAAACTGTGTATGGAGTGTAAACATTGTTCGACTCTTCTTCCAGGTCGTTCCACTTCCTCACTCTGATACAAGGAATGTGTGGTTATAGGGGGATCTAATCACAGCTCTTGTGTGCATGCGTGTGTACTCACCTAATTGCACTCGCCTAATTGTGGTTGCAGGGGTCGAGACTCAGCTCCTGGCCCCGCCTCTTCACTGACCGCTACTGCGTCCCTTCTCTCCCTGCTCCATGAGCTTTATCATACCTCGTCTTAAAGCTATGTATGGTTCCTGCCTCCACTACATCACTTGCTAGACTATTCCACTTCCTGACAACTCTATGGCTGAAGAAATACTTCCTAACATCCCTTTGACTCATCTGAGTTTTCAACTTCCAATTGTGTCCCCTTGTTTCTGTGTCCCCTCTCTGGAACATCCTGTCTTTATCTACCCTGTCAATTCCCCGCAGTATTTTGTATGTCGTTATCATGTCTCCCCTAACCCTCCTGTCCTCCAGTGTTGTCAGGCCGATTTCCCTTAAACTTTCGTCGTAGGACAATCCCCTTAGCTCTGGAACTAACCTTGTCGCAAACCTTTGCACTTTCTCTAATTTCTTGACGTGCTTGACCAGGTGTGGGTTCCAGACTGGTGCTGCATACTTTATTATGGGCATGACGTACACGGTGTACAGTGTCTTGAACGATTCCTTATTAAAGTATCGGAACGCTAATCTTAGGTTTGCCAGTCGCCCATATGCGACGTGCTTGGTGTTATACTGACCCCAAGGTCTTTCTCCTTTAGCGAGCTTTGCAGTCTTTGTCCACCTAGCCTATACTCTGTCTGCGGTCTTCTTTGCCCTTCCCCGATCTTCATTACTTTGCATTTGGCGGGATTAAATTCGAGGAGCCAGTTGCTGGACCAGGTGTCCAGCATGTCCAGATCTCTTTGAAGTCCTGCCTGGTCCTCATCTGATTTAATTATCCTCATTAATTTCACATCATCTGCGAACAGATACTTCTGAGTATCCCGTCCGTCATGTCATTCGCATATTCCAAGAATAGCACTGGTCCTAGGACTGACCCCTGCGGAACCCCGCTCGTCACAGGCGCCCACTGTGATACCTCATCACCTACCATGACCCGTTGTTGTCTCCCTGTCAGGTATTCCCTGATCCATTGCAGTACCCTTCCTGTTATACACGCCTGATCCTCCAGCTTCTGCACTAATCTCATGTGAGGAACTGTGTCGAAGACCTTCCCGCAGTCCAAGAAAATGCAATCAACCCACCCTTCTCTCTCGTGTCTTACCTCTGTTACTTTGTCATAGAATTCCAGAAGGTTTGTGACACAGGATTTGCCTTCCATGAATCCGTGCTGTTTGTCTTTTATAATCTTGTGTTGTTCCAGGTGCTCCACCACTCTCCTTCTGATGATCTTCTCCATGACTTTGCACACTATACACGTAAGTGACACTGGTCTATAGTTTAGTGCCTCTTTTCTGTCTCCTTTCTTAAAAATGGGAACTACATTTGCCTTCTTCCATACCTCAGGTAGCTGCCCGGTTTCAAGGGATGTGCTTCCTCTCTAAGGACCCACGGGGAGATGTTGTCCGGTCCCATCACCTTTGAGATATCAAGGTCCCCGAGCAACTTCTTCACCTCCTCCTTCTCAGTTGTGTGTATGCCATCCAATACTTGGTATAGTCCTTGTTGGTGTCCCGCTCTATACTGTCTACCCAGAGTCCTTCCTGCCTCCACTGTGAATACCTCCTTAATAATAATACCTTTATTTACTACAAGTACATGTACATGGTAAACAGTCCTAGCTGACATCAGTGACATACTACTATATAGAAAGTCCCTTGTTATGCTGAGTATTTCGGGCAGATTAGGTCAGTGTCCTAGGATGCGACTCACACCAGTCGACTAACACCCAGGTACCCATTTTACTGATGGGGAACATAGACAACAGGTGTAAAGAAACACGCCCAATGTTTCTGCCCTGGCTGGGAATCGAACCCAGGCCCTCGCCGTGTGAAGCGAGAGCTTTAGCCACCAGACCACCAGACCTCGTGTTGAGCTCCTCACATACCTCTTGGTCGTTTCTTGTGAGTTCCCCACCTTCTTTCCTCAGCCTGATCACCTGGTCTTTGACTGTTGTCTTCCTCCTAATGTGACTATACAGCAGTTTCGGGTCAGACTTGACTTTCGATGCTATGCCATTTTCGTACTGTCGCTGGGCCTCTCTCCTTATCTGTGCATACTCGTTTCTAGCTCTACGACTAATCTCTTTATTTTCTTGGTTCCTTTGCCTTCTGTACTTTTTTCATGCTCTAGCACTGAGTCTTTGCCTCCCTGGGTAAACCAGGGGCTCTTCCTGGACTTCCCATATATTCTGTTGCCCTTGGGAACAAACTTTTCCTCTGCTTCCTTGCATTTTGTTGCTACGTATTCCATCATTTCATTTACGGATTTTCCTTCCATGTCTCTATCCCACTGAACCTCCTGCAGGAAGTTCCTCATACCCGCGTAGTCCCCTCTCTTATAGCTTAGCTTGTCCCTTTCAACTCCTGTTTCCCTCTCCACTTGTAACTCTACTATGTACTCAAAGCTCAGAACCATATGGTCACTGGCTCCCAGGGGCCTCTCATATGTGATGTCCTCAATGTCTGAGCTACTCAGGGTGAACACAAGATCCAGCCTTGCTGGTTCATCCTCTCCTCTCTCTCTGGTAGTGTCCCTGACATGTTGGTGCATCTGGTTTTCCAGTACCGCATCCATCATCTTGGCTCTCCATGTTTCTGGACCCCCATGTGGTTCCAGATTTTCCCAGTCGATCTCCCTGTGGTTGAAGTCGCCCATAACCAGTAACTTTGCTCTGTTCGAATGAGCTCTTCTTGCCACCTCCGCCAGCGTGTCCACCATTGCTCTGTTGTTCTCTTCATATTCCTCTCCTGGCCTCCTGCAGTTCTGTGGTGGGTTATACATCACTGCAATGGCTATCTTATGTTCCCCAGACTGAATTGTACCTACTATGTAGTCCCTTTCCCTAATCGCGTCCATGCCTTCAATTTCCTCAAATCTCCATTGGTTCCTTACGAGCAGTGCAGCCCCTCCTCCTCCTCTGCTCCTTCTATCTTTCCTCAGGATCTGATATCCCTGTGGGAAGATTGCGTCTGTTATTGCCTCAATGAGTTTCGTTTCTGTGACTGCTATGATGTCTGGTGACTTCTCATCGATTCTTTCATTCCACTCTTCATATTTATTCGTTATTCCATCCGTGTTCATGTACCAAACCATCAACTTCGTTTCTAAAACTGTGGTCCTGGGGGGATATTGGGGGGTTGTGGTGGGGGTGGTGTTTGTGATGGGGGGGGGCAGTGTCCATAGGGGGTTGCTGTAGGGGTGGGGGTTGTTGTAGGGGTGGGGTTTGTGGTGGGGGTGGGGACAGGAGGAATGATGTGTGGGTGTGGGTTTAAATTGTACAGTTGCCTTGGGGTTGTCGTGGTTGGAGTCCTTCTGTGGGTGTTTCTGGGGGGTGTTTCTGCCCTTCTACTCGGGTCTGGGTTCCTCCGCTCTTCCTTGTCACTTCCTCTCGTTCCTCCTTTCGTCTTTGTATCCTCTCTTTCAGTGACATCCTTTCCTCTTGTGTTCTGTCCCAATCGAGGTACACACTCTGGTACGCCTGGTTCTCTCTCAGTCGTGCTTTCTCCTGCAGGATCATGGTTCGAGCTGATTCCGCCTTGAAAATTACTTTGAGAGGCCGATTTCTTCCACTTGTATACCACCCAATTCTCCGAAAATTTGTCACCTGGGTCATGTCACCTTCACCTATTGTTGTCATGATACCTTCAATCGTTTTTTTCTCCTCCTGTTTTCTTTTCTGGGTATCCCCTTCGACTTCCTGGAGCCCGTAGACAAAAATTTACCTCTCCCTTTCGTCCTCCCACTGTGACTCCCTTTGCATCCTCAAAGGTGCATTAGTTCCTTCCATTGGGGTGCCCCTTCCTTCAGTCCCTTCCGTGGCTGAAGCCCCTTGGTCTGTCCTTTCTGCTCATTTGATACTGGCCACTGCAGTTGATTGTTGCAGACTGCATTTAGCATGTCTACTGCATTGTCGACAGACCTCTCATTTGTTGCTAGTGTGCTACTTGTCTTGTTCCGGGCCCCATGTGGGTCTGATACGGCCTTTGCATACAGGACAGCTTCTTTGTTCCCCACAGTCCCCTTATCTTTGCCTGATGCACAAATTCCTGGTGACATGTTTGAAATGTCATTTTTCTCTTTAAGGTGTTTCAGGTTTTGCAGTTTCTCTTCTAAGCACTGTATCTTAGCTTCTGCTGCTTTGGCTTGTAGCTCCCACTTCCTACTCTCTGCAGCTATCTTCTCCTCCATTTTCATGCTAAGCTCTAATAGCTTCCTTCCCCACTTTTCCTCCCTTTTAGTGAGCTCTGCCTCCCATGCTACCCTGCCAGTTTCATCCATCAGACCCCTTGTCATCCTTCTGTGTGTGTGTGTGTGTGTGTGTGGTGTGCGTGTGTGTGTGTGTGTGGTGTGCGTGTGTGGTGTGCGTGTGGTGTGTGTGGTGTGGTGTGTGTTTGTGGTGTGTGTGTGTGTGGTGTGTGTGTGCGTGGTGTGTGTGAGTGTGGTGTGTGTGTGAGTGTGTGGTGTGAGTGTGTGGTGTGTGTGTGTGGTGTGTGTGTGGTGTGTGTGTGTGTGGTGTGTGTGTGCGTGGTGTGTGAGTGTGGTGTGTGTGTGTGAGTGTGTGGTGTGAGTGTGGTGTGTGTGTGTGTGAGTGTGTGTGTGTGTAGTGTGTGTGGTGTGTGTGTGTGGTGTGGTGTGGTGTGTGTGTGTGTGTGTGTGTGGTGTGTGTGTACTCACCTATTTGTACTCACCTATTTGTGGTTGCAGGGGTCGAGTCATAGCTCCTGGCCCCCGCCTCTTCACTGATTGCTACTAGGTCCTCTCTCCCTGCTCCATGAGCTTTATCAAACCTAGTCTTAAAACTATGTATGGTTCCTGCCTCCACTATGTCGCTTTCCAAGCTATTCCACTTCCTGACAACTCTATGACTGAAGAAATACTTCCTAACATCCCTTTGACTCATAGGAGTCTTCAACTTCCAATTGTGACCCCTTGTTTCTGTGTCCCCTCTCTGGAACATCTTGTCTCTGTCCACCTTATCTATTCCT